>JBAHVQ010000115.1:89627-107645 GCA_036872915.1 Nanipora kamurai
ATTGTCGAAATTTGGTGTTTACTGAGGAACCTCATTAAAGTAATTAGAACATATTAATGGGATAAATTTGTCTCTCAGTGGCACCTTGAAGATGGTTTAGGTAAAATCAATTGATCATGATGTGGTTACTGTAAACATTCATAACTGAGAATAAAGCCACGATAGCCCTTACTCTGAGATTTCAGAATTAGTGAATGGCCGGGGGTGACCCGGGGAGCATGGGAACAGCTGAAGTTGACCGATGCAGTACTATTTTAACCGATATAAATCATAACAAAACATAATTTAACAAGAAAATGCATATCCTAAAATAGTTAACGTTAGAGTTTAAATGTAACTTTTTTTCGTTTGATTTTGTTAAATTAGATCACCACAGACTATAATCTGAATGAAAAACCACTCAGTGAAGACTTCAGTGAAGTGAAGACCTAGAAGTTTTAGGGAGATAATACCACGAGTTTAAAGAAGTCTCTGTAGTAGTTAAAGGAGTATTCTCGCGTCATTTACCATATTTTTACCATTACAAAATGCTGCCTGGTCAGGATGTGTACAATTAACCATTAGTAAACGGTTAATAAAACGTTTTTCATCGGGGAAGAGAGTTGGCTATTGTATACTTCAATGTAAGCAGTATGTTGAAAAATCTTACAACCAATAAGGCACATTGGCCTTACAACAATCCTAAACTTCCTTTAAAGTTGAATTGAATTGAATTGACGTAGTCAACGGCTTACACTTGCTAGCGCCGGATGATGTTGTAAGATGACTCACCGGTCAGCATTAGAGTGCAAGATGGCTTCTGTTTTCAACGCGTGGACAATTTCAAAAGCGTATTTTAAGTGCCGGGAGTGTGGCTAAGGAAATAAGAGGCGTGCGATGGATTACGGGAAGAGCGTAAGCGAGAAGGGAAGCCTCTACCAGATAATGTACAATTCTCCGGTGTAATATGCAGTTCTCGGTTGATGGCGGAAAGCGACAGCAGTTTGGACGAAGAGCAATGTTTTATGCAAGATCTAAGGGTTGGACGTTGGTATTCTAATTTATAGCTAGATTGTTGACCGACTCACAATTTTATATCACCATGTTTTTGTCTTCCAGGCCGGTTGTTCAAAGCTTGGATAACTTATCCGATGGATAAGTTGTAACGAGTGAGCAGTGTTGTTGAAGCACCGAATAACTGAACTTACATTTTGTTCACTGAATATGGAGATGGCTACTGGATAGTTCTATTCGGCAGATAAAATTTATGTTTGGTTTTTCAATGCATCGATAATGTCGTTCACTAATTCAGACTTATCCAAGGCAACTGGATAAACTATCCAAACTTTGAACAACCGACCCCAGAACACAATACTCATCGTAGTCAGCGGGTATGCTCCCCCCAGGACTGTTTTAAGTCTCGTGGCTCAATAGCGGCAATTTTATGCATTTCCTGGAAACACTTAAGTGAAATGAAATCGTTATTCTTCTCTCGAACTTAACAAATTCTTTCCAAAAATTTCGATTAAACTGAGCTACCACATTTATAAAGTTAAAAAAAAACAAACCAAGAGCATATATTGTGCATAAAGATTCTTCTGACGTTTTGATCATGTGCAGGAGGGGGAACGACACTGCTCAAAAGTGAACAACCAAACAAAATACCTCAAACGCTCAACCTTGAATACAACTGCATTGTAACTGGAAGATATCGACTACGAACCAAAAAACCAAAAATGGTGGGGCTTTCAGGTCTTTTTGGACGTCAGTTTTAGCTGCTGGCATAGCCATTTGGCCGTCAATTTGATCTTGATGACCATGTGGGAACCTGAGTATGATGTCCATGGAGACCCAACACCACAGAGATTTTATAAAACTAGAGGGAACATGAGGACCGAAAATTAGTCAAAAATTGTACATCTCCTTGTTGCGTAAACTAGGGGCAATTAATTGTCTCTAGACCGCTTATCGTCTGATTGAGAGTTCACGTTCGTGACTTTACTCAAAAATGTCATTTAATTTGTTACAAAACGTCAACTTGACCGTAATTAAGAACGATTCATCTATTGGAAAGAAAATCCCGCGTTTACCTTAATTGTTTCACATTATTTTTATTTAGAAAAGAAAAAAAAAATGAACTGGTTTACTCTCCCAGTTTATCCAAGATGGCGACCTTGCAATTTGTTAATCACGGATTGTTAATATATGATATCTATGCTCAACACTATGGCAATTGGACGGCAAATTTCAGTCAATAATTGGCCCAAAAAGTAAAGTCAAATATGGAGGACTTCTGGGCCTGTTTGTATGCATTTAAACGTCAGATTCAGGGCCTTGCGTGGTCAGTTTGATTGTTAGTTTCAGTCCTCCATGCGGCATTTTTTCTTTTTTGTAAACAATATTTCAGAGCCGTAGACTACTTCTGGAATGGGGTGTTCGTTTCTTTGAAAGACGGACCATTTTTGAGAGAAATGTAAATCGTAGTCAGACTATTTTTCAAACCCTCTCACGCATCATTAGGCTCGATATTACAGATCCGAACTTCTTACTTGTGATGCACACGAAATTAAAATTCACATACATGTGCCCGAGAAATATCAATATTTACAGATTAAAAAATCATAAAGTTTATCCACAGCGCATTTTATGTAAATTTGACACGGAGGTAAACAATTCCTTATGTTTGGTAGACAAAATCTGGAACAATTGATCTATATCCCACTTATCCGCCCTTACTCAAACGGTCCTATTCACGAGTGGGGGGTTGATTCTGCTTTTCCTTGACATTTTTTTGAATTTTATCAGCTGATTTCTCTACGATACAAGACCTTGTTAGAGAAAGACGTCTTATTGGTAAACTTAATTGCCATGATTTTGTTAAAAGTTAGACTCTATGGGTGCATGCTTTTGGGCCTCTTCTGACAATTCTTATTCCAGATCAGACAGTTGAAAATTTTCTTTACCATAGATATATATTCCTATTACATAGACAACCACCATATATGAGTTATTCTGTAATCTGGTTGGTTCTGCTACAACAGCTCATAGATCACTAGTAATGATAAAACAAAAAGGCGGACGGTTTTGCTGAGGTGACTGAGCAAGAAAACAGGGAATTTAATTCGAATTGTTAAATCTTTGCTTGGTGGTTGTCGATAAAACTAATAATACAATTCGTTCTCGTCGTGTATGATATATTTCATAGCCTGCTCGCTTTGTTGACCATGAGCTAAAGTACGACTCAAGCTCGTGGTCTGATTGTTAAATATCATGTTATCGAGTGTAAATGCATACTATTCACTGAATATTCCTTTCACTTTATCGGCATTATCACCATTATAAATACAGACTAAGTGGCCATACACATGGCAATGGCTTTCGTCGCTTAATTGGCAGAGCAGGTTCGATTCGCAGCCCCGGTGGCCCTAGAGTGGTTGTAGTTTTGGCAACTGGTGCCAGTTGTGCCTTAAAATTTATTATTCTGACACGGGAACTAATTTTCTTTAATGTAAACTATAATATGGAATATATCCAATATTGATCTTCAAGCAATACAATCAATTCTTTAATCCAGACAACCATGCAACGAGTAGTTTGCTGTTTTCGACTGCAAGAGGCTTATGTGGGGGGATGCTTTTGGGAACTTCCGATTTTAGGACTAAAACAGCCCTAAAAATTACAACGTCACACGACACCATCATGATGGCCTTCTCCTTCATCGAACGCAATTATCATTATGCGATTGTTTTCGATTAGAGATTCTGTACCGTTTCGGCTACAACTTGTCATCTGACTACCTTAGGAAGCTCGTGTGTCCTTTTCAACAAATGACTAACACCTTTGACAAATTTCGAGTTTTTATTAATAACCCAATTTTCTAAAAAATCTCTGTTCCAACTCTAGCTCAACTCTAACTCAAACTTTTCGAGGTTAGTTTTCATATTCTTGGTCATTGATCTCAATGTTCCTGCAATGATTTTCAGGTGATAACTGTTTTCACTTTGTTTCTCCAATATTTCAATACTTCGTATTTTAAATTTGTGTAAGCGTTGGTATTCCCCTTCTTCTTATCAGGTATTCTCGAATGAAATGGGCAAGCGGTATCAAGAATGTCACATATCTTTTCTTCTTTGTCAGTGAGAACAACGTCTGGTTTAATTTTGTTGTGTTCAATATTCTTTTCCGTATGGATTGAATAAATCCTACAAGATTTTTACCATTTCATTTTGTAATATCCTATTCTCTTTGTCAAAAAAGTGCTCATATTTCTTAATTGCCGGTCGAATCTCTGATCTGATCGGCATCTCTAATCTTTTTGTACTCGTTTTGAGCATGTTGAGATTACCCAGTTATAATATGTACAGTAGACCTTTTCATAAATACGTCTGGCATTCAACTTCCCGACTTCAGTCTTGAATTCCATTAAAAAAGACGAAAGCTCAGAAAAATGTGTGAAAACTGAAAAGAACTGACTGAAGTTGAGTGCGAGATTTACTTACGAAAACGCTCACTTCTTTACTTTAGAGTTCTCACCTGCAAGGATTACATCCTCTACCTTTACCTTTCATGTCAAGATAGTCTCACAAACTTGCTGGTCTATCTCAACCACTTCCTCCACACTTTGTAAACCTCTTCAGCCATTAGCTTTCTTCCAGTATAGTCTGCTCACATTATCTCTCGGGTGCATGCTTTTGTAGATTGTCAGCAGTTATCTCGCCTTTCTGTTCATCTGCTTAGTTAATGTTTTGTCCAGTCAATAAACTCCGCTCAATATCTTATGATGGAGGCCGCTCGTTTGTATTGTATTTCAAGCTTTATACTTTGATTTCAGGATGTTCTTGGTTCTTTGGAAGTATACGGCTCTGGGAAGGTTCTTCATTTTCAAACTTTTCACTATATTACATTGAAATTTTCCCAAGTTCTTGTACCTACCTTCTTCTCCCACTGATTTGATTGTTTCACGATTTGGTACATCTGTTCCTTCACTTCCCTTTTTCTTCTCCACCATGATGCCTTTACATCTCAAATTCCATTTTACTATATCTTCACCAAGCGCCATCACGCACTAGTGAATCTGACTCGCTATAATTATTATTATTAATATTATTATCATTATTATTAGTAGTATTAGTGGTAGTATAATTATTATTACGATTACTATTATTAAATAAGACATCTTTTGCCACATAAGTTAGTATAATAAATGGTCAAGACATTTTTAAATTGCTGCTGCATTTTTAAATTACACTTTTAAAATTTAAATTAATTGTTTTAATTTTCGACTTTTAAAAATGTCTTTACCTTTTATTATGATTATTATTATCATTATACTTTAATCTTATATACACACGGCAACCCTTAAAACTGTTTAAAAAGTTTGCTTTCCAAAGGGCCGTACAGTTGTAAATAATACGATTAATAATACCATTTTGACCTACTTCCTTTTGGAATTTCGGTTTGACACAAACTTTGTTTGTTTTTCTTTAATTTGCATAAAAATTAAGTGAACTTTTCCAATTTTCTCGGACCTTAATGAGTTGAGACCCCACTGAATCTTTATGTTGAAAGTGTGGTAAGCCTAGGACTCAGGAAAAATCTGAGGTCCAGAAGGGTTTCAAGGAGACTTTGGTTGTGGATTCGAGTCCCGTATGGAGCATAGTGGCTTTTGTAGTCCTTTATTTGCTACAGTTTGAAGAGCAATGTACATCGACGTCTTTAGAAATAAGTATTATTAACTATAATTACCATATGAAAAACACAAGCACCTTACAAACTTATACAATCTTAGACAAATGTAAATATGAATATAAATGTAGACATAAACATAAACATAAATAGAAATAGGAATAGAAATAGAGTTGTGAATATATGTATAAATATGAATATAAATACAAATATACATACATATATATATATATATAGTAGCAATTTATTTGAGGTTATCTAATATCTACAGCTTGTCGTTACACCGTGTTTTATGCTTTCGGAATCTTCAGACGACTAAATTACTTCAACATTCAACTGTATATATATATATATATATATATATATATATATATATATATCGGCCTTTTGGACCTCATCAGTGTAGTGCTGATGAGCAGGATGGAGTAACTGCTATTTACAGTCACATTTGATGCCTCACAAATGTGGAACATATATATACAGGGTGTTGAAAAGTAACTCCCTATTTTAAAATACTTAATTCTTAACTAAATTCTTAACTATAATTTTTACAAGAAATGAATAAGAGAACAAAGCGTATAGCATGAGGTTTTATTTAAAATTTGATATGGGCACCAGAATTCGCCACCAGCTTCTCAAGCCGCCCGGGAACCGCATCAACTGATTTCACCAGGAACTCTTGCGGGATGGAAGACATAATTTCTCGCATTCGCTCTTCAAGTTCTTCCAAAGTCGTTAGTTTGGAACAGTAGACTTGCTCCTTTAACCAACCTTAAAGAAAAAAGTCACAGGGTGTTAAGTCAGGGCTCCTGGCTGGCCACTCACACGGACCACGACGACACATCCACAGAAGTCATTCTACACCATACCGTTAATTTGGGCCGATTCTGCATTTTTTCAGAAATAATACGAGGATCTTTGCCGGCCCAGTAGTGGCAGTTGTGACGGTTCACAAACCCACTGATGTGAAATACCGGTTCATCACTCCAGAGGATATTTTTAAAGAGATTAGACCAATCTTCATAGCAAGCCAGCATCACCTCCCCAAACTCCATGCGAATGTCGCAGTCTTCAGCAGAGAGTGCTTGACAGTAATGCGGCTTCCAAGCATGCCATTTAAGCTCCTTGTTCAGCACAGTTCGTACACTGCGAAAGGAGAGCCCACTTTCCCTTGCTGCTTGTCGAATTGACTTTTGTGGGCTATGAGTAAACATTTCTTGAACAACTTGCATTATCACCGGGTCACTGAATTTGGAAGGGCGACCGCTTCTTCGCGTATCAGCTACAAATCCTGTAGCCATGAACTTTGTATGACAATTCTTGATTGTCTTTGCGTCAACTTGAGCATGTGCTCCTCTAATGGTCCTCCACCATCTTTGCACTTGAACAACGGATCTCCAAACTTCGTAACGTGCCGCTAGCTGGGCACGCTCCTGCAGGGTAAGACGTCCAGCCATGTTTATAGGGCTTCCAAATTTCAATCAAAATAATCGATCTGAAAAAAAACATCGATTTAATTCTCATACATTAAGAAACATACACAAAAAATTTGAGAAAAATATTACAATATATAAATAATTTCTAAGTAATTTAAAACAGGGAGTTACTTTTCAATCACCCTGTATACATATATATATATATATATATATATATATAGATAAACAAGCATGGGTAATTTCCCGGTAAGTAGAGTGCTCAATGCAAAGCTGCAGAGCTTTATAGTAACAACATATTTGAGGTTATCTAATATTTACAGCTTGTCGTTACACTGTGTTTCATGCTTTCGCAATCTTCAGACGACTAAATTGCCTCAACATTCAACTGAGTTTGGAACAACAAGGGACGTTCGTTTGACGTTTGATGTTCGTTTGAACAACAAGGGACGTTCGTTTGACGAACGTCCCTTGTTGTTCTGATATTTACCAAGCTCCCGCATGAGCAGGCTTTCTGCTCTGTGTTTAAATTCAACTGAGTTTATATACAGTTCCGGTGGCGAGATTAAGAGGTGTTAATGATCGGGCGGTGTTTCTTTGAAGTTACATAATAGGTATTTGTTGATATGTCGACAGTTCGAAAGCAGTTCGTTACGCCTATTAAGTAATTTATATTTTGGGAATATGATGTGGTACTTTTCAGTTAAATAGAGCTCGCATCTTTTTGATCCGTTTTTGTAAGCAGGGGCCTTTTCAAGGATTGACCATTTGATATTTTCATGGGCGATCCCTCTTCTTCGCAAGTCCCAGACGTGTTTGGATTACAAGTATTCGAGTCACTTATGGGTTAGTTGCTCTTAAAAACGACAGAAAATAGGAGTTCTTCACTCATAAAGAATCTTCGACTCCAGAGCAACTCCATAGCGCTGTTAGCTGCTCAACGTTTTACGGAACTGCATCAACTACCGTCCAGCTATGAAGAAAACACAACACCTTCAAATAAACCAATCAGACGCTCTCACCGCTTTTTCATCGCAGAGAACTTACGGATAAAGAAAGCGTAGCACATGTCAACACTTATGACCAAAAATCAAAGAACCAAGTCTAAAGCTCCAGCAAAAACTTAACGAATCCGCAGAACAGGATTATTTAACCTTTATGTACATGTATATATATATATATATATATATATATATATTGTCATACCGGTCCACTTAACGCAACATATCAAATTAATCTAACAGATTAGCTGCTGATAAGCAGGTCATGGATATTGTATTTGTTTGTTTGGTTCATTCTCCCTTCGAATTACTATCCATTATATGTTTTTCCGCCAAACTAGTTCAGTTTTGTCTCCCAGAATTGGTAATATGGAGGTAAATTTGCTCCAAACAGCTCATGTCCAATCTCGACGCCCTACACACTAGTAACATGGCAAGCATACCACTTTCATGTTATCAGTATGTTGTACAATTACTTGATTAACACTTTAAGTGCAAGTTTTGACTACTTCTGTCTCATTTGATTTTAACGTACTTTTCGTTCTTTTCCCATGACCACGATAAACTGAAATCACCAAAAAAACCAAAAGCAAGCAGTGAAATGGCCAACTGAAAGGCATCTTTGCCTACGTTGAAAAAAAACGAATCAATTATAAAGATAAACGACGATATGATTGTATAAGAACTCAGATTACAATTTGCAAACGAGAAAAATACTAGGGTGGAAACAAAACAAAAATAAAGGTGGATGTAAACAACAAAGAGTCCCAAGAACAACATCAACAGTAGCAGCTACATCATCAGCACCAACAACAATCACGACAGTGGAAACAGAAAAGCTAATAACGACAACAATAACAACAACAGTAACAACAATAACAACAATAACAACAACAATAACAACAAAAGTACCAACAACCAGAGTTACGACAATACCCGCAACAATGGCGATGACAATAACAATGGCAACAGCGACAACAACAATGAAGAAAATGGTCAAAAAGGAAAATGGTAAAAAAGGAAAATAGAAGGAAAATGGAAGAGTAAAAGAAGTAATGAAAGGAATGCAAGCGAAGTAACAACTCGCGAGATTCATATTTCGATGTTTATTCTCAAAACAGATCTCCTACGGATGAACAAAATAAAGTTTGGTGAATTGTGATGACAATCTTAACGTCAAAAGATGAAACCGGAATATAACCAATAAGCGATATTTCCTTCTTCACAAGATTAGATTATGTTTACATAAATAATTTTTCATAGTTTTATAAATGATTTTACAAAAAAATCAATGGCTTTAATTTAGGTATATTGTGGTATATAGTTGGGTAAAATTTTGATATTACCTTTCTCTTCTGTCTTTGTGATCCCTTATTTTGATCAAAGTGAACGAAGTGTGCAATGATGCGATGAAATACCGGTAAGTTTGTTCCTTTTCACACCAGTTCTCATGGGTCGATAAAAAATTAATAATATAATAATATGGAAATTTTGAAAATGTATTATCCATTACTTTGAAGTAATTTTTTTAAAATTTGGTTGTACTCTTCATTATTCCATGCAGATTATTTAATATCTATACAAACCTTCTATAACAATTTCATAATATATATGTATTGTATTCGAACTTCCTTTACTCATTTCTAACCAAAATGTTTTTTTCGAGTTTAACGAATAAAATTCTCTGGCATTAGCAGGAGTAAAATAATTAATTCAAGTTAAATGCGGATCGAAATCGGTTAGTTGAGATAACCCAAACGTTTGTTTACATGTCTTCCCTAGACGAGTACTATTGTCTGACATTAGCCTGGGTAAAATAATAAAAATAGGACACGGATTGAAAGCAGTTAATATCGTAGTGTTATGGAGATATTGAAAGTAATTTATAAAGCTGAGCATAGCAGTAAATACGCCCTAAATCGACATACTTTAACAAAAATGTTACCGTTTTACAATATGAGTCCGAATGGGTTAGCAGTTGGAGCACCCTAGAAGCAATGAAGACCCTGTTGTAAAAAGTTCATGATCACAATTAACTTACATTTCGTGTATTTAAAATGTTGTTAAATTTAATTGCATGATTAAATCTGTTGTATAGTTAAAAAATTCTATAGAAATAAAATCCAACAGAAATTTAACGAAATTTCCCAGAATTTATTTATTTATTTAATCATCTTAAAATACGGTAGGCTAATCAGCTTACAATAACCTAATTAAAGAAACCGAAAATGCTGGTTTTCGTAGGGCCATGTTACATAAAATTAAAATACAAGGAACACAATATATTAAACCAAAGACAGTCTACTAATATCATAAAACAAAACAATAACAATATGTAATACTATCTACTTATTTTCATCTTATTTACTTAATTGCTCTAAACTATAACAAATTATCAAAATCTGAATAAAACGATTATGCATATGCTTGAATAACCACAGTTAAGAAGCTTTACAGTAACTAAGGTATTTTTAACTTTTTATATAAAACTGGTCCCAGAAGTTTACGGTCTCAATTTCCCTTTTTTTTGTAAATATGATGACTTAATGAACTCGATTTGTCGTAAATTTGCGTTTTAACAAACCCTTTTCTGTTCAACATCCAAATATCCGACTTTCGTGTACAGTTTTGTCTTCTGTCATTTTTTACCATATTTTTTTTCGAGAATTTTGATTCGAAACCAGGTTTTATGGGATCTACCCAGGAGCGCACTTCAACCATGGTGTGAAGTTCAAAAAGACACGTACTTTTTAAGCATTTTTTTCTTTAAAAATTTGTACAAGGAATAGGAAATCAACTGACCAACTTTGGAAATACTGTAAATACAATAATTTTTGTGAAAGTTAAAAATTGAAAAGAAAGTTAAGTTGTTGCGAGAATATCTCGTACACTTAAGTTGAATAATAACTCGCCTCCAGTCCCTGTAGACTCGATAGCTCAACAGGTAGAGCGGCGGACCGGATTAAGGTGCGAGTTCAAATCCCGCTCGGGTCAACTTTTTTAGTTGACTTCGGCAGTGTAGGTTAAATGTGAATTTATCGTTTCTAATTTTGAGTGATTTATAAGTTTTAACAAAATTGATGGTAATATGGTCTGTGCAGGGATAACATGGTCAAAATTATTCAAATAATCATAATATAAAAATATAACTAAAAATATATTCTCAGGGCGGGAGTAAGGATCAGGGACATGATCAGGGACAGCATCAGGGTCAGGTTCAGAGTCAGGGTAGGGATCGGGGTAGGGATCTGGGTCAGGCTCATAGTTAAGCAGACAGACAAACAGAAATCAGTACAGAAAACAGGTAAAATCGTCAGTACAACAAAGAGAAAGACAAAAATGTTAGATGAAAACTACATGACAAAAAATAGACGAATAACGAAATGTACTGCTTTAAATGACTGCCGTATGGGAGTACGCCTAGGAAAAAACAATCAAACCCTTTATAAACTTATTTAAGAGAGAGTATCAGCGTCAAATTATCGTTAACAGTGACTATAAATGGAACAGTTCCATTACTCGACTGCTTCTCTCTGTCGAAGTTTTAATACTTTTTTTGCTGTCGATAACAATTCACGACTTAAAGACAAAATGTTACATAAGAAGATCGCAATTATTTGTAAATATGAAAAGATCAACTGATGGTTATTTGACAAGAAAGCTTTTGATAAAAAAAATAATAATTGATGCTTATCATAACACTTAAATTAGCAGTATTATCTAAAACTGATACGTTGGTGTTTTGGCGAAATTAAAGTAATTTTGTTCGATGGAAACATATTGGCACTAATAATATACATGAGTCTTGAGTCTTATCGGCTAAGGGTAGTGCAGTTTTAAACAAATACAGTGCAACTTTCTTGAGTCAGTCACTCAATCAAAACCCATACCCGTGATCGTGCCGCCGATACCAACATACTCCATTTTGAATGCTCTTTCGCCTGACACCGAAGAATCTCTATTTTAAATTTAGTCGAACAATTTCAAATTTCAATTTCTCGAGTATTATTCCGCGCATGGTCGTCCCGCGGGTACTAAAATGCTCCGTTTTCATTGCTCTTTCATAAAACACCAAGGAATCCTTATTTTAAATTTAGACGAAAAATTTCAAATTACAATTTCTCGAGAAATACTCCACGCATGAATGTCTCGTGGGTGCCAAAATACTTCATTTTGAATGCTCTTCAACCTGACACTAAATAATCCCTATTTTAAATTAGGTCAAAAAAATTTCAAATTTCATTTTTATGATAAATATTCCGCGCGCGATTGTCCCGCGTAGAGATACTGCATTTTGAATTCTTTTTGATATGAGACGAAGGAATTGGTTCTTTAAATTTCGACGTAAAATTTCAAATCTCAATTTCTCGAAAAGTATTCCATGCGTAATCTTCCTGTGTGTAACAAAATGCTGCATTTTGGACACCAAGAAATCTCTAGTTTGAAGTTGGTTGGAAAATTTCAAATCTAAGTTTCTCACGAAATATTCCACTCGTGATCGTCTCGTCATTTTTAATGCTCTTTATGACACCAAGGAGTCTGTATTTTAAATTCGGTCAAAAAATTTTGAATTTCAATTTTGTCGAGGAATATTCTACGCGCGATCTTCCCGCCGTTTCCAATTTACTCCATTTTGAATGCTCTTTCATGGAATCCGTAATTTAAATTTGGTCGGAAATTTTCAAATTTCATTTTTTTGAGAAATATGCCACGCGTGATGGTTTCGCGGGCAGCAAAATGCTTCATTTTGAATGTCCTTTCAGACACCAAGGAATCTGTATTTTAAATTTGGTCGAAAAATTCCAAATTTCAATTTATCGAGAAATATTCTACGCGTGAACGTCCCTTGGGTACCAAAAATACTCGATTTTTAAAGCTCTTTTATATGACACCAAGGAATTCTTTTTCTAAATTTGGTCGAAACATTTCAAACCTCAATTTCTCGAGAAGTATTCCATGCGTGATTATTCCGCGGGTGTCAAAATGCTCCAGCCAATGAGAGCCTCCGTCGTACTCAGTTGTCTCAAACGAAAGACACGCGTATTGAAAAGGATTGTGGGACGCGAATATTGAAGAGTGAGTGAGATGCATGGCAGAGTTTGTTCGGTTTCTTGTAAGAAAATTTGGCTTTTTGCAACTTGCCATATGGAACCGTTTTTTTAACATATTTTACCATTTTTTACGAATCAATTTGATTAAATAGCACATCACCTTTAGCTGACCGTTTATTAAATTTTATTCGTGGGCAAAACATTGATAGGATGACATTCGACACTTGTTGATGAATTCAGGATGTTAACGCTCGAAGAGACAAATGATGCCGCGAAAGGATTATATTTTGCGAGTTATGAAAAGAATGTTAAAATTTGACTTAACTTAAGGAAGGATGTGAAATTATTAATTACTGTTGGTGTGGCTGTAACTTAAACTGGAAAGGACTCGTTTCAAATCGTTCACAACATTTAAAAGATCAAACGTAAGATTGGTACTATATCCAAAGCAAGACATTTTGTTAGCACCAGCGTTTGTACAATGTTATTTTCTACTCATTGACTTATCCTTTGCTTATATATGCAGTTTGGTACCTTGCGGGAAAACTTACAGTTACTGTTCCACAATCAACACTTTATTTACTTTACATAAGAAAATCGTTAGGTTAATTCCCTTTTCCAATTTGTTTGATCATACAAATCTATTGTTAGTTAAACTTAAGTTCTGAAATTTCATGACATTATTTTTATTACTGTTCAATGTTTGCCGTATGAATGGTTATCATTATTTTAAACAAGCTAGAAATATTTCATATATATCCTTTTCGTTAATCACAAGCACAACTACAACACGAGACTTGCTACAGGGTCTTGTTATTCTATTCGACAGATTAGAGCCAATTAATAGATAGAATGTGGAATGACATAGAGGATACTGCAAAACAAAAAAACTTAAATATGAAAGTTTAAAACTGAACTGAAAAGTGATTTAGTGAAGCAATTAAATAAGTAAAATTTAAATTTCTGTATTGAAAATCTATCATACTGCAAGTTTCAATTACAGCATATGCATATGAAATGCATATGAAACAAGCTATTGTATGATAAATTCTTCACTTTCTACACCGTTTAATTTTGCACCTCTGTAGTCAATCTACACTGTATTCTAGCCGTATGATTGGAATACAGTGTAGATTCTTTATATTATAGTTTGATATACTCCATTTGGAACTTATAATTATTTTAAAACAGAAATGTGCATAAGCGAAGGCCATGCAATAAGAACTTTAATATGCAGCCACCTCAAAAGAGTATTTTCCGTTCAAATGCAGAGAAACAACCGAAGAGACCCATGATGTTGTTTACGAAAAATTATAGCTCGAAAAAAAGTAAAATATGTTTTGTTTTTGGCCCACTTCACGGTCAAAAATAAAATATGCCCTTAATCTTCATTATATCCTCTAAAACTTGACTTGACTCGGATGACGAGCTTTCTTTTTATTTAATTTGGTAAATATCTTTGGTTAATATAAAACTAATTCCGACAAAAGTAATCTTGTAAACTCAAGATTCGAGTTGAATGACAAGACTAAGGTTGAAAAAAAGTCAAAGATTGACCTTCATTCAACCTTTGTCTTGTCATTCAACTCGAATCTCGAGTTTACAAGAGGATTTTTTTCGGAATTTGTTTTATTTTTTTACTGGATCTTTGGCTAATTGTACTTGAATTAATCTCAAACATGCAAATGCCCATAAAGACAAAACAGTTGTAGAATGCAAAACTACAAACTGTGAAAAGACGTTTTGTAAAACATTTTCATATTGACTGTGGCAATGTATTTTTCAAAGCAGTGTTCACTGTGGGGCAAAAGTCCCTAAGTTTGCAGCCTATAGAATGGATCTACCTGAACGGCGTAGGCGAGAGTAAGAAGATGTTCGGGGAGGAAAATGTTTTGATTTTTAGATGAACCCGCACGCAAAAACTCAGCAAACATTTCTGAATTAACCAAATGAATTTAAAATTTAAAAATCAACATATTTCACCATCTACGAAGATTGTATCTTTTTTACCTTTCCAGGGGTCAGAAATTGGCGACTGGGAGGCAATTTAAGAACAAGACTATTGAAATATTAAAATACTAAAATTACTTCCGAGTCAAGTAGCTTAACCAAGCAATTGAGCTCAGCTCACCAACACACAAAAGGGTGGCATTTTCGAAAACAAATTATATGATATGTGCAGATAAATTAAATGATAAATTCACAATTCGGCACTTAAGTTGGATAATAACTTCCTTCCAGTCTTTGCAGACTCAATAACTCAACAGCTGGAGCGGCGGATTGGTATCCTGAAGGTGCGAGTTCAAATCCCGCTTGAGTCAACTTTTTAAGGTGACTTCAGCGTTGTAGGATAATTGTGTATTTATCATTTCATATTTCCCTGAAGATGATTCTAAAATAGAAATACAGATAAATATATCATATGCACACACACGATAAGGCAAGTAAGATTTCAAATTATTTTCTAGAGATTACTGCTAGATGAATTATTGATTTTCTCTAGCCAAATACAATTCGCGCTAATCTGTATTCACGAAGGAGAAGGTGGAGTGTACACCATTGTGCAAGATTGTCTCGATATTTTTGTTTAGCAATCGTGGATATCTCACTTCAATCTTGCCTCCATACAACCGAATCATTCCTGCATTTCAAATTGACTTTAAAGGCAAACATTATGGAACAATGATTGATTCTCATAAACATTGACGTACTGGCAAGCGTCTGGAGTGGTTAAATAATCATATGCTTCTAAGAATTCTGGTTGGTTGTCGGATTCTTTTTAATGTTCTATCAATGATTACAATAACGAACAATTGTTAATTACATTAAACAAAATTGACTGATTTGTAATTTTCATTCATTTAACTAGCTTACTGATTGTCCCAGACAAAATGTAGACTTTCGTCATCGATATCACAAAACTTTCCTTATTTATGTTACCGTTCATGTAAATCCATGGGATTAGAAGACAAATTTATGTTTGCTAAATCACATTCTTCATCACAGAATAACCCAATGTTTTTGAGTGATGCAGTAGATTAAAGAGAGAAACATGTCAATGTTTCGAAGATTTATGCTTTCGGGCAGACTTCTTGTTTTTCTTCTGGGTTTTATGTTTCTTCTGGGCCTTCTTCTTTTTAGCATCACTTAGCTTCACCTTCTTTTTATTTGTTTTCTTACTCTTAGCTTTCTTGATTTTTTTCTTTCTACTGTCGTCACATCCCATGCCACAACCCCCGGTTGGCATAGGCATGGGCATTTGGGGCATTTGGGGCATTTGTTGTGGTTGACAGCAAGGATTTGACGGTGGAGGACACATTGGTTGTTGCGGTGCACCACATGGATCAACTGGAGGGCAAGCTGGCATTGGCTGGGTACATCCTGGCATTCCCACTCCTGGCATCCCCACTCCTGGCATCCCCATTCCTGGCATCCCCACTCCTGGCATTATAGGCGCTGGTGCAGCTTCACCTGCTGGAAAACGTAGTAACGAACCATTAGACGCCTTAAATATGGTGTTTTTAGCAAAAATATTATGCAAGCTACTTTCTGCTGTAAAAGAAGAACTTGCAAAGATATAGCAGAAGAAAAATGTCTCATTACGATAAGACAAAAAACTAAGGTTAACATCGGGAAAAAGTCACCATGAAAAGGCCATGCGCTTGTACGCCTTTTGGAGGTAAATAATTCCCACTTAATGTGGGCGGCGGGAAAAAAAGTCGTATCAGGGGAGTTCACCTTCCTAACATGTCTACTAATTGTATCCTAAAATTTTGCTTAATTAATGACGTAAATCCACAACTCCTTAGCAACATAAGCCTTCTATTTGGTTGAGTCGTCTTTTGATAATTAATAGGGACTTTCAGGATGTTCGAACATATGTCGTTGACATGCAATAGCACTGTTCATTTTTGCAGCGAATTTATTTGAGATTGGGGTTACAGATTTAAAGACCTTATTCATCCAATTTTTTGATTTCGATAATTCTGATTCAACTGATGTAAAATTTTGATACTTGTAGTCGTGGGAATGCAGTTTTCACGGCACAATAAAGTTGGAGTAGTTGCGAAGATTCTATCTCATCACTGTGACTTCACAATGATTCTTCCTTGGAAAATGACAATATATTTTGCCATTGTAGTCAATAAAAGAGGAGGAGTTTTCTATAATTACTTGGAATTATATCTTTTTCTTTTAATGTTTTCGGGTGGTCTGAACGCGATTTTCAGCTGAACCTTGTGACGTCACAGTGAAGGCGCCACTCAATTAAATATCACCTTCCGAAGACCATGAAGGTCATCTTTGGCAAGCTATAAAATTGTTTCCAATTCATAGTTTTAGATTCTGTTTTATAAATAATGATAAAGACACCTGGAACTACAAAATTGTGATAAGAAACGTGAATCAGAAATTTGTCTGCATAAACACATGAAGGAATGTCTAAGATATTGCTTCTGTGGAATATGAGTCAAAGTTTTCTTCTTGGATGACGTAACGTGGTGACGTAACGTGGTGACGTACCGCTAACGTTGTCAAAAAATAAAAAACTCTGTTATTTTCACCATTATCCATAATATTCTGTACCTTTGAAAGTCAGTTTTTTACGAAAAAATTTGACATCTCAGATACTTTTTAAATAGTCTTAAAATCCATGCATACCTTTTTGGGGAAGACAACCCAGATTCTAATCATACTGTAAAAACTAATATAATTCAAATATATTCAAAAATGAAAGGATTTTCGCTTTATCAATGACGTCATGATTGTAACGAGAAGAACTAACCAACAGTACAATAGGGTGTGTCGATTGTAAACTAGACAGAACAACACCCGTCTGTCTCTGTTAAGAACTTGTAAATAAAGCTCATC
>JBAHVQ010000116.1:9899-24275 GCA_036872915.1 Nanipora kamurai
TAGTTCAGGATGGCAGATAATGATGAATTTTTCGTAAAGGCAGAGATTACATCGTTTAGTCTTGTTTGAGTATGATCTAGACGGAAAGGAAAGATATACAATTTTCGTTAACTTTTGAAACATGTGTCATGGTTTGAAACATGCGGCAACATACTCAGCTTGGAGGAAAACGACGTAACTTTTGTCTGGAAGAGAAACCGATGATATTGAAGGCCGATAAAAGAAATCTATTAAACAAACGGACAGAAATACTCTCAAAATGTTGCCACTTCTACATTTTTATATATTACATATAGATATATGTGAACAGAAAATTTGTTATCCAGAAATAATGTGTTAATGATAAGGAGCTTCTCTTAATTGGGATTATTCTTTATTTTGAGTTTTCGACTCGTTGCTTTGAGTCTTCATCAGAAGTGAAGGAGCAAAAGTGAACAGGAGCGCAAGTAGAAATTTTGGAGGGCGGGAGTTCAAAGTTAATATTAGGTCAAATGATTATGAATAAGTATTACTGAAATAGAGTGCTAAGTACTGCCCATAAATATCTGAGAATGAGGAAAAAGCTGATAGCGTTTATTCAACAATTTGTTATTACAATTACAAGAGGATGCATGTGGCGAGAATCTCAGAATAAAAGTTAAAGTATAAATTTCAATTGATACAGAAATAATAAGATATATGTTACGTCTGCACATTGTACGATCTCCTATATTAATACTATTAATGTATTATTAATATTAAGATAACTGCATAAAATAAGTGCAAAAACATTGGCTTTAAGAAAATGGCTGGGGTCGCGACCCCTTCAACCCCCCTTAGTTGCGCCCCTGGTGGATTGGATGTTTTATGGTCGTCAGTCACGTGTTTCTGTGATACCAGTCTATGTGACAGTCTGATTGGTTGTAACTGGTAATACGATTGGGTGGATCATTTTGATTTGTTGATACCTCAGGGGAAACCATGGTTGCGGGTTTCTCTTTTCCGTTGGCTGTTCAGTGTTTGTCGAATGGAGTTTCGTTGAAGCGAATGATGATCGGAGACGATGTAGTGGATTTGGTTTAAGTTTCTGGTAGATGGTGGGTATGTTTGTGTGGCGATTGAAGGTAGATCTGTCAATGTTGAACCGACTTCTTTAAATTTGCAGGGATGTCCCATAGTGGCTTGTCTAAGTATTTTTATCCGAGACTAATCGAGGATATGTCCGTAGACCCCAGTGTGGTTTGCCGAAAGCATCTTGGGTGGTGTCTTTACAATTGCGTTTCAGTGTTCCATTAATCAGTCAAGATGTCTCTCCAATGCATTGCATGGGGCAGTCCTGGGTGGAGAACGTGAATATGACGTTGCGTCGGTCGGTGGAGTGTAGTGTTTTCCGAGTTTGTACGTTGGTTTGTGGGCCACGAATATGTTATGTTACCTAAGCACACTAGCTGTCATCTCTGAAGTGGAGTGGCTATACAGAAGAGCTATTATTTTGTTGATTTGTGCCGGTTGATTTGGGTATTCTGTGATGTTTTCTGGAGTGAGTTTCTTCTGAGTCGTCATACCTTTTTGATATGAAGTTCTTCGGATAGTTGTTCTTGTGGAAGGTCTTGTGTAGTTAATTCAGTTCTTCTTGTTTGGGTTGCTGGGTGTTGCAATGTATTTCGACTCGACGGTATAATGTTTTGATGCAGCTGATTCTGCCTTGGGTATGGTGGTTGCTGTTATAATTTAATATTTGGTCTGTGTGAGTGTTCTTTTTTGTGTACTTGTGTGAGGAGGGTACCGTCGTCGGTCCTCAGCAGAAGGTCTAGGAAAGCGAGTTTGTTTTCTTGTTCTTCCTCTTTCGTGAACGTGATATTTTCAGTGGTATTGTTGACGGTCTGTAGTACGTCGTTTACTTTGTTAGTTTTAACGGCTGAGAATACCTCGTCGACATACCTTTCTCGTGGGCTAATGTCACTGTTAGATAGATAGATATACATATATTTATATATATTTATATATCATAAGATTTATTTCTTTTAAATTATTTGCTACATGCTATCAGTTACAGTCCCTTGTGCAATCATCTTGAACGTTAGTTTTAGTCTTCTGTGTTGCCGCGTGAACATGTGCGAGTGAGAAACTACCGTACAAAATTTCAACGTTGATTGCACAACATTGATAACTCAAAATATCTTCAATATATACGTTATTGAATATCCAATAAAATATGTTGAAAATAGTTGGAATTATCGCTGCTATATATTCCATTAAAATACATTGTGGTTCCTGTAATTTCTGGTGCGATATAACAGATACTGGCTTTTTGAGCAAATGTCCGTCGTTTCATTCCGACGAAGGTTCATCGCTGGAGACGACAGAATTTTGACAGTTTTTTAACCTTTTTGTAATATCGATAATGTCATGTTAAGCTGGTTTTGTTGAATGACATAGAAAAAGTTAAAGGGAGTAAAGGTAGGATATGGCTATTTACACGGTGTTCAATAATGCCTACGTAACGTCCTATCCTAATATCGTTGCTTAGATATAGCAGATTTTGTCATGTATGCATGTTTATCAAGAATGCAATGTTTGTCAAGAAAGCAACCAGCAGTAAGTGGACATGTGACCATTTCTAATTAAATCATTAGTCTTGTCAGTGCTCTGTTTACCACTAAGGCCCAAACAGGACGCTGTCTTTTATGAGCTCAAACCACAATCTTAACTAATGCAAATGAACTTAAACAAAGATAAATCATTAGCACATTGACCTTAGGTTCCGCTATTTTAGCAGCTCGGCGTCTATTTCGAAACTAATACTTCATATCCTACTTAGAAAACTCCTCTTCTCCGCCGAATTCCTACGCATTTCCCACAGACTAAGCGATCATAACGTCAAGATGAATAAATCTGCTTCGCTAAAGGTGAGTCATGAAATCATCATTAGCTTTTAAAGATTGATTGTGTCAAAGTAACAAAACAATATTTTTGCCTGATGTAAACAGCCAAATCCGTCAATGGCAATCTGGAGGATAAATCTTAAATGTATGCCTTCAAGTAAAGTTCAGGAAGTCTTTAACGAAGACCTATCACTAGTTAACACCGAAACTACATAGAAGTTGTATCATTATTGAAGTTGAAGAAGGTGCATTGACTTTAATTTCTGTATATAAGCTATTTATCACAGTTGGTTTGTTATTCGGGTACAGTCTCTTACCTTCAAACTACTTCTACCTCTATTTCGTAAGCTTTCGATATCACCGTACGGCCAATAGATATTCTGAATTTGAAAAACACTTGATAGCGTGAAAGATTCTTTTATCATTGGTCAATGCCATGTTAGTTCCGGGTTGATCCTTCGTGGCTACTAACGACCACCAGCAGGATAAAAAACAATAATATGCCGCCAAAGGAACAGTTAAGAAATAGCCAGCACTTACAGCCTGTGAACAGTATTCGTACAAACCACGTTGCTGGGTATAAACTGCAGAAAACGACTGACAGTAGTTTTGTAGTTTCCAGTGATTCCAAATAACATGTACTGGCATAATCTAACCGCGCCAAAATCAGAAGACGTCACGCTACAGAGCAGCATTTGACGAAGAGTTTTAGTTCAGGACCTAGTCGTAGTAAGCTCGGATATCTTGCCCAATGATCGGTCCTATCCAACAGATAAATTTGCTATTAAGTGAACAGTTTATGAAGTTTAGATAGAGTGAACAACGCAATCCAAAATCGTCATGAAAAAAACAAACGATTGAACTGATGACATTTATCAATTGGTCAGGGAGTAATCCTCCAGACAGAAACTTATCCTGGCAACGTAAAATTGGATATTTTTTTGTTGGTTCCGAAAGAACGGAATAGACAAAAAGCTTTTGTTCCACCCATGTGATATGCTTTAAACTTGTCCAATTATTCTATCAAAGTCTCAGAATTTAACCATTGGTTAAGCATATAATCCCTGAAATTAAATTACTGGGGCCGCCTGGAACGACTTCGTTTGATGAAATGGATTTCATTAATGTATTTTTGCATTAGGTAGAATTGCTAGAGAGTAGGCAATGTTATCATATGCAAATACGTAGATTCAGACGACCTTACACTATGCCTTTAACTTTAGCCGACCAGCCAATCGACCAAATCGAAAATTGTGAGTTCCAGAATATTATGGGTAACTGGGTTAAGGAAGTTTACTTTTTCGAATGAAATGCCTGTAAAACCTTGAAGATAATTCTTCATTGTAAATTTTATTTTGGCTCTCGAACTATGAAGAGATTCTGACTTAAGAAGTGATTCCTTATATCCTATTTGGCAATATTGGATTTTAATCCATGACTATTTCTGGTGCCTAATTAGTCACACACGATGCAAGAAATATTAAGGTCGTTATTAACAAAGAAAAACAAAACCCCAAAGGTTTAACCGTTGTTATAAGGACTAAAGCTGAAGATCAGTACTCAAATGCCATACCAGCAAGTAAAATTAATCTATGTTTCATGCTGCAGCCCTTAATGTTTATATTGGTTTTAGAAAGCCTGAGCCATAATTGTTAATGTCAGTTGTTCACCCATGACTGCAGCACCTTTCCCTTGAGATTTAGTTATCTTTGGCCTTGCAGGCAAAAAAGTTTAGACTGAGTGATACTCGGGCACAAATTGAGTTCAAATCAGAGGGTTCATCCTGTGTCAAACATCCGGAAAAAGTTCTCGTCTTAAGAGATCCTGCAACTTCCTTGGAAAGTTTCGGAAGTCTCAACTACTCAAAAAGCTTACTACATAATGTAGAAAATTTGTATGTTCAGAAAGTAACGAAGTTAGATTAAAGATAACAATTGCATTTGGTTCTCTGTGACGTATATTTTGCGAGATAACAACATTCAAAGGATTTGATAAGAGTGAAGCTTCTAGTTAATGATTAGTTAGATTGCGACTCTAAAGCAACTCCGGTAAAACACAAGAAATTTAGTGTAGATACTTTGAATGAATGGGTGAGAGGCCCAGTTATTAGCCAAAAATATAAAAATTAACAGTTTGTCCATAACACAAGTTCTGTCTATGATGTTATATTTTCAATGCTTCGACTGTAACCTGGATCCTGAAGTCTCGTTTAATTGCCAGTCTCCGAAGTTCTTTGCTCTACTAAATGAAAGTGACAACTAAGAAGGGAGAAATAGCTGGAACATCAACATAAAAGAATAGCCGTTACCTCTTAAAAATTATCTTCATATCAAGACCTACACTTGAATCTGTACAAAGGCAACGAAAATCAAAATAAGACACCCTACTTGCGTCTCTAGCATACAAGACAAGGTAACTGGCCAGGGTAACAATATCAATCTTTAAAGCTGACGAATTTATCATGTTTACATGAAACGACTAACATTAAACCTTACTCGTTGGTCGTCTGATTAAAGGCTTAATGAAGACAATGTGTAATGGCGCCGCGTATCATTGACACGTTAGTTTCTTTTGTCTAGACTTCTGCGTGAATAAAACGACTTGAAGAAACGTAGTAAAAATACTCTGATTTAAATAATTAGTCCCAAGTCAATCTACATGAATTTTTTTGGAAAGCCGATCGCAATCTTTATATTTGATTAACTTAGATCTGGTTGCAGTAAAGTCGTTTCAATGGCAATTTACTGTCAGACAACAGGGTATATCCTGTGGAACGGCAGTTGGTGAGCAATTTTTAATTGGTTTCGATTCCGGGAACATTAGCATACTAGACACTTCCTGCCTGCTAGTTGATAAGGCGAGTTTTGCGGTGACGTTGATTAATTGGCAGCTAAAGAAAGTATTTTTTCATATAATTCATCGGTAAATAAACCGGAAATACTATCCTTTTCTGAAAGAAAGGTCTCACCCAGTTATCGCATCTCGCTGTTTAGTTTGGAAAGGATACTTCGAAATTAAATTGCCAAATCGAAATTTTAATTAAGTCCATCAAAACCATTATTCATAACTCTCACCAAAGATAAAGGGAGATCATGTTGATTTTTGTGATGGGAGATGCTTGAAAGTAAGGATCGTGCGATATTTTAAAGTGCGCTAAGACCTTCCATCATCGACCCAAGCTGATGCATATCGTGTAGATCAATCTTCTATACAGCCAAGTCTCCACTTATTTTTTTAATTCACTTCAGCGTTTTTCTATCTAACCCGTATTATTACACAGCCGTATTATGTTTAGCTGCAATCACAACAGTCCAGTGCATCGTAATTGTTCATAATGAAAATCAGTAAATAGTCAATACAAGTCAGTAGCCCTGCTCAAGCCGTAGGGCAGGGAAAATATCAAAAAATATTTATCTGAATAGGATACCGATTTCATATCTACCTCAATTAGACGACCATTTACCAGTAGCATTTGTTTTCGTTCTTGTTTATGCTTGCTTGGAAATTATGTACGAACGTGGCTTTTAGCCTTGTTTGGACAACATTAGTGTGCACACAATCCAACATGTCATGGGGCACAAAGATAAACATTCACTTGCACATAACATGCGTCACCTCCTAATGAAATTGCTAAGATTGAGCGAGTGCATAAACCAAAAGTGAATAGACCATACGGATATCTTTTCATGCTCGAGGAAAACGTTTATAAACTAAAGAAGTTAACTTCATTGGGCTCTTCAGATGGCTCTTTGACTTCACATGCAAAGCGGCTATACTAAGACTAAGGGTGTTCCTTGCTGTTCTATCATAAGGTTTGCAGAAAGAAAAAATTTTCCTCATATATAATTTGAGAGCTATTAGACAATTATCTTTCAAGAATGTTAAAAATTTATGGGAATTTTCACTGCACAGATACGATCCGGAAGATTCACTTTGGTTCTGATTTGAAACCCTCATATATGCTTTCATAAATGAATTCGTCATTCTCGGAAAAATCGGCGTCGTAAAAGCTCTTCAATCATCGATCAATTTATTATACAAAATGTATCCTTCTAAACCCTTCCTTGGTAAAGGAATGCGCCAATATTTAGTGGATATAAAACAGTTGAGATATAGCGCAGTTTTTGGAGAGTTATCCAAATATTTTTAGGTATTTGAGTGCTTGTCACAGGTCAGAATGCTGATCAGGAAGTTGGATTATTGACAATAACAAGTGAAGTGTCACCTTGCAAAATGGGAATGTTTATTTTCATTTTTGTCTAGGAGCAGAGATGCCCAGTATCAAAATGGCCTGATATTTTGCAAGTGGAATGATGTATAACGTGTGTAAATAAAGGCAAAGCCGCGTGACAAGGTCAAATGTGGCACTTGCTGCAGAAGTGTTTGAAAGAGAATGAGATATTTGTTACTTTTTCATATAAATCACCAACGTTTACAAGATAAAGTGACTGAAATTTCTTCATCACTATGATTCATTACATGAGATGAACTATCCGCGTTAGTTTGGTTTAATTCATGTCTTCTTTCTTTGAAAAAATTTCAAAATTGCGCAACAACTAGCTGCAACAACACATTCGAAAATTGGCCAATATAGGCTGGCACAGTGGTTACACAAAATTGAAACTAGCTTGTCAAACAAGTAAAAACAAATGCCATTTTATTTTAATTGGGCAGACTTACGTTGATTAAACTTTAGTTTTCTGACAACTGACTCAAATATGTGCCATGTGTCGAGAAGTAAAGGATAACATGATATCAGTAATCAAGGTATCTTGTGACTGCTCATTTTTGAAAATTTTGTTTCCTTATTTAATCTCCTGTAAATTCAAGAGAATAATTATGAAAATATACATAGACTTTGAAATGATACCTGTCGTACACTCGCAGCGTCAAAAAATGTTGTCATAGAAGGAAAATAACCTTTTTATTAAGAAGAAATTGGCCATCAGTTGTTATTTTTAGTTGGAAATACCATTCTTTGTGGTGAATAGTTACCAGGATGATTAAGGATGATCGCATATCTTCTGGTATAGTGCTTTCAAAATAGATTTAGGTATAAGGGGTTTTAATATCACGAAAATAAAGCAGGAGTTTTTAAAGAAATGTCATGTGTTAGAAAAGCTTCATGATTAATTAGAAGCTTCATTTGCCAAGTAAGATCTTTCCCTCACGCATTTTTTGTTTCGTTTTCACTTGTTTTTCACGAAATTTAACCAAATTCTTAAAAACGGAAGTCTTTATCGAACTTTAACTTCAGAGACAAGAACTAAGGAGCAACGAAAAGTCCACTCTGTTCACGCTATGTTAAGTGCTCACACAAATCCAAATCAAAGGTTGCGTTGATTTCTTGTAACTCAGATCGTGCCAAATTCTCTAGCAACACGCCCGATGATAATATCCTTTTTAAATCTAAGGAGCTGATCATATGAGCCGGGCTAGCCCGGCTAACTGTTCTGATTCGTATCACAAAAATCTTTCTACGTTTTTAAAAGATAATTTGGATTAATTGGCTATTCCTGCATCAAAACTAAACCAATCGTGCTTAACAGTTTTAATATGAGTGTGTTTTCCGTCCATAGTAAGATCTTGGTGTAGTAAGTCATCGTGGCTCTCGGGCTATCCCGGTTCCTGTGAACAGCCCCTAATAAAACAAATTTGCTCTTGCTAATAAAGTAATCAGCTTTTGATTCTTTATTCACATTTGCAATGTAACATCTTCACTTTCTCGTTGCTGTGATATGGGGTATGCATGCCAATATTATTTCCCTTGTAGGAAATATCTTAATCTGCATTACCACCCACCATCATGTATATAAATAGAGAAATCCTTATCAGGTTCCCTTCAGCGGCTTTTGTTGCTTATTTACTAGAGGATTGAGATAGATTCTTGGAGAGATCTTCTCTATTCTCTTGCAAACACCGTGAATTTACATTCTGGGGAAAAACTTTGATTGGGTCACAGTACACATTCTTATATCGAAAATTCTATTACTCAAATAAGCACATAATAAGATAAGAGAAAATCTTCAATGCCCTTATAATATTGAGTGTAAATGTTGAAACTGTCCAGGCTACTGTTAACGGTCTTTCAACCTAAGTTGTTCGAGAACTGGAATAGATCGTCAAGTCCCGGTATAGTCATCCAGGGCATCGACACCCGAGCCGAAGGTCGCAAGTTGCTTTTTTCTTATAACAGATCTCGATTGGGTTTTGAACCCTACTCAATGCCTGGATTGTTAATCAACGATTGAGTGTTGAGGTAATTGGTTTGAACCTTGAAGAATCGTTAGATGTTTGTGAAAGTTGATTTTCCAGGTTAGTGTATTATTAAGAAAGACTGTGGAAGTGATTGACGTTTCGACGGCCTTAGATTGACTCCGAAGATAACCACTACTAAGGCCTTCGAAAAGTCAGTCCTTTCTACCAACCTACTTTCTCAAGACTACACTAACCTGGACGATCAATTTTCGCAAACATCTAATTGAGTGTTGAGTCGTATGTCACGTTTTTTAAGGCGACAAATGTTGCGCGATATTGGAGGGCACAGAGAGTTGACCGCCTCTATTGCGTTTTCTCTGTTGTGCATTATTGATGAAATGTTGAGTTGCATTTCTGAATAGTTTAGTAGTTGTGTTTAGGGACGAGTTTCACTTTGTAACGAAACGAATTATTTAAAAAATGTTTCTTATCTACATGTAAATACCATACAAATAAAGTCTTTCGCAGGAAAGGACTGAATATTCCGGTAAAATTCAAGGGTGTTCTAATTATGACCGGTACGTTACCGGATATTTATTATTATTGCTGAAGCTATTGAATTAACAGTCGTCATGACATTATTGAATTTCTCTCTGTAATACCCAAGTACGTAAAACATGTAAAATATGGAAATACATACAGTTTTGAAAACATATCTTGCCTTGGTTTTTATTTGCACTTTGTGCAATTGTTTCTCGTGCGACTCTCTCCTTGTATCCGCAAGCATGGAAAGAGTGACTTATCATGGAATGAAAATACGAATCAAAATTTGGATTGGTAGTTCTGACTCTGGAGCTCAGCAATACGTTTGCGTGATCTCTAAAAGCTGGTTGCCGACAGCCTGTCTATGATTTTACAAGAGAATCCTTTCTAAACATTCTCAATTATCACGTTATCCCTGCCACTTGCCACGTTGAATGAAATGTTACTATTTTCCTAATTCCTTCTTACCTTGGGCTAAATATGTTCGTGTTATTAAAGTGCTAGACGCCAACTACACAAGTCAAGAGACTGCTAGTTTCATTTGTTAATTCCCCCATTTCCTTTCTTTTTTATTTATTTTAGTATCTAATGATTTGATTTTTTATAACGTCTTAATTGGTATGCCATTTTTTATTTCATTCCAAGTTCAATAACTGCCATATTGTCCTGTCAAATGTCAAATTTATTACCAAAGACTTTTAAAGATCTTTGTTCTTTATTGTTTGGCCGGTACCACATTGCGCAATATAAGATATGGGTGGTTCGTGCATTAAGAAGTTGTGAGACCTTATTGTACGTCGAGAGTTCGTCTTTGTATGCAACGCAAAATACGCAATCGCGACAAAAGAGAAACGTGCGGATTCAAAAAAAGAAAAGACCAGGTCTACCCGGTATAAACAAGATAATAAGTGTATAAAATACTATCTATCCTGCCATTTCGAAATATCTGTGGATTGGCCATCGCGCACTTAAACAAACGTTAAAAAACTCTTATCTGATAAGTCTAGCCATAATCAAAATCAAATCAAGCAATGTTGTCTTAATGGGCTACAAGATAAGTACAATAACGCTGACAAACTATTATTACGGGCCATTTTTTAGAACTTTATGGCACTATATACAGAAAAATCATGAGTAAGAAAAAGCATCTCAATTACCTTTCAAACCTTGCCCCCTATCAAGAACCCAGGCGATCAATCTTTACTGGCGGTATTTCAAAGATCTTTTGCAAATATAATTACAGAAAGTTGCTATGGAAAATAGATTAAATTGAGCGATTCGTAACGCCAGATTCCTTGTACATTATCACTTTCTTGGGTCTTGAGCACCTTGACCTGGAGTAGCCCCACACTTTCGTAAAGCTAATGAAGTTTGATGATCAAGAGAACAGGCATATTTTAGTTGCGATGGAAACTGCATCTGGTTTTTGAGAATAATTAGGTATAGGTTTAGTGTCTGCAACAGTCCTAGCAGCACGAGTTTCCTTCACAACTGCCTACAAAACTGTCTGTTTCTCGATACAATAATATAAGTCTAGTCCCACTGCAACCTAGACGTATGTGAGCAGAGCATCTTTCATTTACAAGTTGTTTTCTTTTCTCTGCCTCTTTTTTCTTAATTTTTTTGAACTGCGTGTTCTGGCTTCCTTCCAAGATTACAAACAATCTGATTAACGCGCTCGTACCCATTATCTCATAGTACCCTTGTAAACAGATTATTTTTGGCACGCAAAGTGAAATAATTTAGTAAATAAGAGGATGATTTACTTACTTCTGTTGTGCCTTTTTAATTTTGGTTTTTTGATATGGTCGACATTTTCTTAATTGTTGCAGATGTTCTGCGTTAGATAAAGAGTATTCGGGTCACCTCAAGTACTGCCCCAGGTGACATATACGTTTAAGAAGAATTTGGATAATTTGTTTGTACAATGAAAACAGCTGATCAGGCCAGGCAGTAATCTTTAAAGCTCCCTGAAAGAAAGCGTAAATCAGCTCTCGTGAGAAGCACTCAGATAAAAAATATTCCAATATCAGCTGTTACCTCAAACGTGACAGACAGACCGGTATTTTTGACTCACAAGTACTCAATAGTCAGTGGTATTATAATCTTGGATTTTATCGGTTTTAATGTCATTACTACACTCTTGCTTGTAGGTCGAACAACGTGTGGCTCAATACGCGAAGAAAATGAAAGAAAACCGGAAAAATTCTGTCCAAGAAATTGACATCACTGACCAAATCTTAGCAGGCATTGACTTCAGAATGCAGTATTTGGGATCGGGAGAGTTATCAAAATCTGGAGGCACAGATCAGGAGATAGCGCATGTGATACACGATATCCATAGTCTCTACGCTCAGCGAAAGAATAGCCTGAAAAAGGCCCTCGAGGTTCTCCTATTCATTGACACTCAAAGAATCAACATCTACACTAAAGGAGAGGACCAAGTATTGATGAACTTTCCCTTAAGCCAAGTGCGAGATGTGACGGCATGTTTGAATGAACCACCATACTCCAAAACTTGCGTACTTGTCGCCAAAGAAGGAAACCAGTCAAGGTACAAAGCGCACGTATTCTACTGCAAAACCGAGGAAAAGGCAGCCCAGTTCTACCAGGTGGCCTCGCTGGCGTTTCAGGTTGGGTTTAATCTGCTTGAAAAGTTTAGTCCTTTCACAGAAACTGCAAGCGACAAACTTGTGGTTAACTGGGATGGTTCGACGGACGGGCAGTTACAAGAAAGTGTTACAGAAAGCAACACAAACGAAAGTAAAAGCGTTTTGTGTAGAAGACACGGAGAAAACCATGAACCCGAACTTGAACGTGCTCCTGAGATTAAGAAAGCCAAAGGTCAAATAAAGACAAGCCAGGAAGACGGAAGAAACGAGCGTACAGTCACCATTGGACTTCAAAACAATAACGGGTCAACGAAAAATGAAGTAAGGCTTACGAAAATTGACCTTGGCCTTAACGAAAAAAATAACAATTTAAACCAGTCCAAGCTGGGAGTTTACTTCGAGAACGTGGAAGAAGGTTCGAGATTTTTGATTTCGCGTTGGTTTAGATGCTCATATAAAAAATTCCGCAAGATTTCCGGCCAAGATTCAACATCCGAGGCAGACGAATTCCAGTTGTGACCTCTGATAAGAGTCAATAAAGTCGTGTGATATATAGGTGACAAATTTTACTAATAATCTAACACGTTGGTGAAGGACAATTCGTATTAAAAGTTAGGAGCTCATATATTAACCGTTTAGGACGTACTGTCTGTTAATGACGCTCTTGTGGCTATACACCGTCAAGCAGGTATTATATGTGCACTCTTCATGCGAGTGTATTAAACTTCCCTTTTAAAAAGGGCGAATGCCATACATTATTATCTTAAATAATTTGGTTGGTGATAATATTATTAATACTTACATGTAATTTGAAAGTCAATTGTACCGTACAAAGTTAAATGTGAATTAGTGTTTTTGATAGATACTTTTTGGCAACCGAAAAGAATTGCTATTTCAAATAAAATATTGTTTAACTGTCGATCAACATTGCTTCCGTGTTGCGCAGTAATTCTTAACGGCAATATCTTTGAAGAATGTTTCTGTCCCTTTGTTGTTGTTGATGCCCTCTTTCTACCTGTATAAATGCGTTAAGTAGAGTTAAAAACGCGATAGCGATGTTTTACATGTTTATTAACGTTTGAGCGCACAGTACGAAATTTTTAGGATTGACAAAACACATGTTTTAATGGTGTCTTTGGTCAATTCACTTAACGTGCAATTTCTCATGATATGTTCATTGAAGACAGAGAAAAGGCTCCCACATCAGAAGCAATGATTGTCTTTCGACTATATAGCAAAAGTAACCCATCCAAAATGTAAGGGCCTTTGCGCTGGTGGACTGGTGTGGGTAGAACTGGTGTGGGTAGAACTAGTGTGGGTGGGATTCTGCACACATTCTACTCCTGTCAACTCACTGTTTCCTCGGCGGTGGTAAGGAAGAGGAACAGAGACGGGGGTGCTTTTTGCTCGTCTGTTTTGCCATTTTTTGTGAATCTTAAAGCCTATATTTCTACTGAGTAAAGCCGTCCCCTGACGTTTCGTAATGATGTCTTTTAACAGCAATTTAAAAACTAGTTAATAATTCATGAGGAAAATATAAAGAAAAATGATACCTGTGTCCTGTGCTTATATGTGGACACGCTTGTTTTTCTCGTCGAATTTTCTCGTCTGGGAAAACATTAGTTTTTACGTACTACTCGCACTGCGTGCCTTATCGAATCTTAAACACTCGGCTGTCGCCTCGTGTTTTAAATCCGATAAAGCCTTGCTACTCGTTTTTTAAATATTACTGAAAATCTTTACACGCAATTAAATACGTGCACCTAATTGAGCTATACAGCTATTGAATATTAAATGAGTTTTTAAAATTTATGTAAGATTTATTAGGTAGTTCATTCAGTGACTCTGTTAATGATTCATGATATCATATAAATATATATATAAATTTATTTTTTATTATATTTATTAAATAAATATATATTTATATATACATATTTATATATAAATATATAGATATTATATATTACATACATTCTATATATTCTATATCTTATATCTTATATATATCATATATTATATATTATATATTATACATGTATATGTTATATATATTGTATATTTAATGGTTAGAGACTGTTGTGAGTGTTTTGTTTACAAATAAACGCACGCGCTGACCATACAATGAACGAGAAATTTCAATATTGCACTCGGCCTACGGC
>JBAHVQ010000116.1:40650-69313 GCA_036872915.1 Nanipora kamurai
AACTTTTGTAAAATCAGTTTAAATGCTCTGAAGATGTTGTGATGTAAACAACGAAACGTCAGCAAATAAATGTTATTTTTTTATTGTCTTTTTTCAAAATTGCTTGCTGGGCACTTATGTTCATTTTTAAACTACGCTTTCCGCCTGGTGTATCTATTGCTACTGTCTTGATTAGATTGCATTAATAAAGATAGTTGTTCAAATTTTCAAGCGGTGTATAATCTCCTTGTGTTCATGCTCACATGCACACTGCTTTAAAAACTCACGTGACTCTGTAGCCACCAATGACCAATGATGAAACAGAATACAAAAATTAAACTAGGCTCACCTGTAAGGTGAAGTTTGATTTGGCTTGTGCGAGTCATTGGTCGGGAGCGGAGGAGCCCTCCAAAAGCTCTCGCAAACCCTCTCTGCAACTGTGAGCACTCACATGATTTAAATACTGACCTTCCTAGCTCGCGCGTTTTCTCACATGACTCCTCCTCTCTCGACCAATGGCTCACAGAATCCAAATCAAACTTCACCTTACAAGTAAGCCTCGTTTAATTTTTGTAGTATATCATAAGAGGCCTCACCTTGCCCAACACAAAATCAGCTGTGTCAGGCTATTCGACCGAACTGACACTCACTGCAACACCCAGTAATCCAAACATGACAAACGGACCTACCTCTATCAAACCTTCAAGAAGGACAACTATCCTAAAATCTTTATCAACAAGTTCAAAACACCGAGAGTACGGAACCCGAACAACAGCACAACACCGAAACCAGACACCACAAAACGTAAGAATAGCCCTTCCTTACATCCGGACGGTACCAGAAATAACAGCCAGACTCCTGTGACAACATCAGATAGAAGTAGCACAAAACACCATCACACAAACTTGCGATCAATTTCACGAAGCACAAAGACTCCATCAACATTCCAGACCGATGCAACGTCATTCATGTTTTCCTGCTGTGACTGCAACAAACAATACATTGGAGAAACATCGAACAAAATAGGAACACGCCTAACCAAAAACAAAAGTGCAATCAGACGACGTGACGCAAGATCTCTTCCAGCTACACACGCAGACAATGGACACTCATTTGAGTGGACCCAAACGAAACTGCTAGGGCAAGCCTCAAGACAAGCTCGCGAATTTAAGGAAACCTAGTACTGTATGGACAAATCAACAATAAATCGACATATAGACATTCCTACAGCATACCATCAACTGAAACAACATCAGCGACGAAACCAACTCACGAAAAACCGTAGAATTAAGAAAACCTACTCCTGGGATGTCCACTGAAGAGCCAACCAATCAAAACCTACTACACGAGCCAGCCAATCAGACGCTCTCGCCGACTACGCGCGCTAAATCACAAGGGTAAAGTAATAAAATCGAAGCACTTTTGACGAAGACTCGAATTACCGAGTTGAAAGCTCAAGAGAAAATATACAAAATCCAGACAACAAGGACCATTCAACTTACACTTACTATGCCTGGACTACAGATACTCAAATGACGTGTGTGTGTGTGTGTGTGTGTGAAACTTAATAATTCGTGAAAGAAATTGTTTAATCAGTGTACGTAAATGTCATACAACCACTAGTGGCTGTATCAGATTCACATATCAGTTCTGTCTCGACTCTCCGACATTCAAACAGAGTTTTTTTAGAGTTAAAATAACTTCAATCTTCGTCTCACAAGTATTTTACAACACCGCCGCATATATTGTAAATACATGCATACATTTTTTCAGCTGATCAAGCATTTTGAATTTTTTGCAAAACTTTTAAAACGCATCAATTATATATGAGAAAAAAAAGAGAGAAACGGAAATTCAGTTTATCTTACTCGAAAGAACTGTAAAGATGATAAAGAAACACATTCTATATCTCACTTAGTTCTTGGGCGATTTTAACCTGTTATACTGATATGTCAATGATATAATGGTGACGTCATATGATTGGTATAGCATTTTTGCCAATTAAAAGTGAGTAATATCTCATACAGAATGGCCACTCCTTTTGCAAACATTACATGTCGCATCCTTCAGTTTTTTATCTTTTTATCCAAAAAGTTGTACCAAAAAAACTGGAATTATAAAATTACAAGCTCATTTTCAAAGTTTGTTGTTAAATAAGTTTCTTTTATTTAAAAGCAGAAAATCTGGTTATAAGTTTTCAGTGCTACAACCATTTCATACAAACGCAAAAATATTTAACAGTACTATGAAAATGCTTCGCAGAAATCATGTACAGAGTTCTTTTGTCTTTTTCTTGTAAATTTTCTTGAAACATCAATGACTGTTTTTCTAGTTCAATATATAGTCTCATCGCCAACATTTCACTCGCATGTCCACTGTTATCCCCGGAACTAAAGGCCACCAGGTTCCACAGAATGATTGCACTCACGATTCCGATTGTTGTCAAACGTCTGAAAACATCCACACTTACGATTTCGTTAGTACAGACTTCCGGAGTTTATATAGAATAATGAGATCAAGCGACAAGTTTTAAGTCAAACGGCAGCAATAAATGCTTAGGTGACGTTTTGATTACAAGTTTATACTTAAAATAAACTGACGCACTTTTTTTTAAGTATGGTATACACAAATAAAAATAAACTACGAAAGTAAAGAAATGTTTTACAGTTTGTCATGACTAGTAAAAGAGACGCATACGATTAAAATAAACATTCGCGTTCGTGAACGCCAACAAAATTTCGCAATTCACGATGATTAGTCGCCTGCCGAGATCTAAAAACATGAAGCTTAATCTCCCTAACATCTTGTGGTATTACGAAAGCGTTAGTGAAGCATTGTTGTAAATTATCTGGTGAGTTACCAAATTTAAGTATTGTCCTTTCCTTCTCTTTGTTCACGAGTATACTTATCAAAAATTACATTATTGTTGAGCGTTATACCAAGTCTTGTTGTTAAATGAAATTAAGCAGAAGTTCATCTGGAAGCCTTCACTTAAGAACAAAGCACAAATGTATGGTTTTCTTGTAACGAAGAGCAGTGAGCGTGCAACGGTAATACCTCGCCTGTCCAACTAATCGTATCTTGGAAATCGCTGAACGGACGAAGGCATCTCTATCACTGTTCCAGTGCAACTGTTTAAACTGGATTTTCAACAATTATTAACTTCTCCACATCAATCCTTCGGAGATACATGTACACATGGTACTTCACGTAAGTGCTCACGTTTGAATTAATACAGCTTTGGCCTGATCAATGTTTATGCTTGTTAGAGGTTTCGACTTGGTGTCCGTTAAGCAGTTATTACAGATAGATGATTATGTAATCTGAGCCTACTTATAGTATATTCAAAAATACACTTCACAGATACCAGACACTTCAGAGAATGTCGGAAAGAATCGTATTTCGACGAAATGATATCCAGGTAATGAACAGCTTGTTTTGGAAATACACACCATTTTATCTAGAGAAAATAGAGAATTCGCTCCAAAGTCAATTATCAAAAACCTTATTCTTGACATGATAATTGCTCAGCAAGTCAATCACCAATTTTCTTCGTTCAGATAAAGTTATTTCGATCGTTATTTCAAGTACAGAACATAGTCAATTATTTCCATTTTCTTAATCATTCATCTTTTGTTAAAGGCCAAACGAACATCAGTCAGAATGGTGAGAGCTTTGCCAAAATTAAGAAAAACGGTCCATACTGGAAGGTAAAGCACAGAGTTCACTTCGACCTGGGCTGCTTACAAACCGAGTAAAAGCGTAACTCAGTAACCATTAAGAATTTATCATTTCTTCTATTTCCAGTAATAGGTCATCGGCGTTCGTGACTTCCTCCTCGTTATCTGTCGTTACAGGAGATAGTTCAGCAATGGCTTTCTCTAGAGCTTCATCAAGAAGCTCCTCTTCTTCACCTTTGATGTCATCCGATCTAATAGAAGACACAAAATTGAATTTGTAGAATGATGTTATTATTTTTTAATTTTATTATTATTAAAACTTTATTTACACACGCTAACCCCTTCAGCAAAATGCTGATTTCCAAGGGGGGCGTGAAAAATACATTTACAAACTACATCAATATAATCAGTACATACTACTAAAACTATTAAAACAAGTAAAAAGTACAGGAGAAGAATATTAAATTAAGAAAGGCTAGTAGCAGAAATTAATCTATTAAAAGTATTTAGAGATGAAGGGTATCTCAGCTCACAGGGTAGACTATTCCACAGTTCAGCTCTACTATAGCCAATAGATTTTTTCATAAACTCAGTTCTAGGTTTGAGCAACTAAAAGTTGAAATCGGAGTTACGTAGGTTGTAATTATGATGAGGAAGAGTACGATTATGAAAAATTTCAACGAAACTACATGGAGCTTGACCCTGGATAATCCTGAACATGAATCTGGCTTTCATAACTAGTCTACGTTGCTTTAAGGTTTTCCAATCGAATTCCCTGAAAGCTCAGACAAACCGTGTTCATTAATATAACCTAATATGACCCTTGCTGCTCTATTTTGAAGCGTTTAAATTCTGTTAGAAAGTGTGGCACCAAATGAATCCCACACAAGGCAACAATAGTCAAAATATGGTTGTACCAAAGCATAATGTACTCATTCAAGTGCCTGCCGTGTAACATAAGGTTTTAACCTTCTAATCGCACCAATTCCTGACGAGACTTTTTTGCCTATTTCATCAAGATGATTGTCCCATGTTAAGAACTGATCGATTAGAGTACCGAGAGATTTCTTTGTAAATACTCGTTTCACAATCTTATTATCTATTGAAATGACCGGTTCGTTCGTGAGTTTATTAATGATTTGTTTGTTTCCGATTAATAGATATTCTGTTCCAATAACATCTAGACTCAATTTGTTGGCCAATAACCACTTTTTAACCTTGGCCAAATCATGATTAATTTGCATTCTATTTCGGAAATCGATTTATGTCATCGACCCCATGATATATAACCAGGAAGGAAAATCACTTAATGCTAAAGATCATGTCTGACATTCATGGCGGATCAACACACGGGAGCATGAAGGCAACGGCACGAGTACATGGCGTTCAGGTTTAGAAAAGAATCAATCAATGTACTGTAATAAGAGAGATAGACAAAGGAAAACGTTGTTCAAAATACAAAACGAACTGATCAGCGGGAATGAAATTTATAGAGACTTGATACATTTACTGGATAGGGAATGAATACAAGTATTACCATCAAAAAATATAAATATTTCTGGTGGAAAATGGAACATGACGTTATGGGTACAAAAACATTCGCAGCATCAAACACTCTTCTCTAGAAAAGTGTTCTAACAGTCGCTACGGTAATAGCACATTTTCATTTTGGCTTCTAATTATCGATCGACCTAATTCAACTCGTAGATGAACATGGTGACCCTTTTAATGTGTTAATAATAAAAAAATAGTTAAGGTTATCGTAGACTAACAGCAGTGAAATCATGGTATATGTAATTTAGGCCTCGTCCCGAAACGTCATTGTTGCCACAGCAACATGTAGATTTCGCTGGAAAGCTTAACTATACAATGGGGACTTCAAGATTCCAACAACGGACTACGACTACGGTGAAGAATTTAAGGTGATAGAAACTGGTGATATACAAGTAAACTTTACATCAGATATATCATCACACTCATTTGAAACTCTGTGTGTTTTCGAAAAAGAAAGATCATTCGCGGCCATGTTTCTCGAGAGAATAAAATCAAGCTTTGACGACGTTCTGTAGCCATCGGGACCCCGTTTTGTCTTTAGAACGTTAAAATGTTTTTCTACGTTGTAAACAGTCACAACGGCCCGAAGATTTCTTATGGAACCAATTCTTTGCATGTGTTCTTTAAATTTACCATTCCATTGTCTGAAGACGTTGCCGTAGTCGTAGCGTTATCTTAAAGTTCCTAATAGCGGTCTTCACATTACATCCTATTTCATTCCTTTCAAAATTGTTTATTAAGCAATTTCATGTTCTAACTTGCATAGTTTAACTTTTCAAGTAATTGCATCAAACCACATTAAATCAATGTCACCCAAGAGCACTTACACTTCTTTAACAAGCTGATCAAGTGAGCTTTTTCTTTGCAAAGTTTCTTCTGAGCGTAATAGTTCTGTCTTGCTGGCATGTGGATCTGTTGGCGAGGTTGTGAAAACAATTAGTATTTATGACATTACCATTAAGTTTGTTTCATATGAAGAACCTTCTCAAGTGATTATCAGGGGAGTCAACTGCTACACCACATCTTACGTAGACCTTGAGATATTCACATTACAATTGCTAAGCTGTAGAATCAGTAACCGTCGCTCAATCATCAGAATCCGTGAGCATAATAGTTGGGAGTATTTGGATTCAATTCCATGACACGAAGTTTAGCAAAATATTTTCAACCGATCTATGAATAGACTTTATTGAGTTAATGTATAATCGTTATAAAACGTTGACGACGGTTAAAATATCAATCCTTAAATATTATATGATATTGATGTTAGGTGAAGGAAATTTTCGAGTGTCAGAATGATATATTTTTGAGACACACCGGCATCAGTTGCGAAAAATGCCACTCTAGGGCCTCCAGTTAGCAATCGAACCCGCGACCCTGCGAACTAGAGCAGTGTTCAATCATTCTGACACTCGAAAACTTCCTTCAACCAACATCAATATCATTTCATATTACTGAGGGTTAACGCCAAATGTTCTTTAAATATTAAAGACTTATTAACCGAGTGCGAGGTCTGTACGGGAAAGTATTTGCCTGAGATTTTACGTACAGACCTCGCTCCTTCGTCGCTCAGTCTGTGCAAAAAAACCCCGAAGGCAAATACTTTCCCGTGCAGACCGAGCAAGTGAGGTTAATAAGGAATTTATTATATGGCTAAATGTTTTTGTTATTTCATTTCCTGAATGCACTGCCTAAATTTCGTAGCCGTGCAACCCAATCTAACTGTTGGCGTTTAACAATTCGCATTTTTATACTCCAAAAACAATATTACTGTAAAGAAAAAACCAAAAAAACCATAAAAAAGTTTGTTAGTTCTTGACAAAAGGAAAAACCTTTTTGATAAACAACTTAATTAAATGCATTTTTTGGCTTCCACGACCTTGCCCCAGATAAGAACGAAACTTGAACAGATTGCGAACGTTTAAGAAGAGTACGGTCAATCAACAATGCAGCGAAAAACAAGTTGTTAAACATTTTATCAGAGTCAAATTCGCTTCGAGAGTGTTCTTCATCGTCACTGTACATTTTCTTGTTCTAGTTTGCTTGCACATTAACTGATTTTTAAAACTTTGAAATTCGCGGTCCGAAAAAAGCGTATTGCCCTCCCAATGTATTGACTTTGAGGGCATAACGCTTTTTTCCGGACCTCCCGCCAACCAATCAGCACGCAAAACGTTAATCAGCCATATAGTAATATAGTTTATTAAGCATAATGATGGCAAAGTCAAAGATGATGCTTCCTCGACGCATAATATTTCATTTGGAAAACAAGAATGAATAATTTGCAGTCTTCAGAGTGCAGCCGCAACATAATAACCTTATCGTTTGATACTGCTGTAGTTTATATTTAATTTACGGTTTCACCGGTTTCAACTCACTTGATGTCGACTGAGTTTGGCGCGGGTGTAGCGTGACCTTTGAAATGGACATTAAGAAACCAAAACTAAAAATAGAGATGATCACGTATCGAGAATGAAGCCACTCACCCAAGTCTTTTTGTAATCCCATTGAAGCTGCCAGGGAGTTTAGTGATGTTGATACCTGAAATGAAAGCATCTAGTGAATACCACCTTGCGATTTCCTATTATGGATGTCTGATGTTAATGGTATTGGTTTGTGTGGTCCTAAAAAGGTTGTTGGTGCTGGAGACAAGCGTTTTAATGGCCTCTGTATAGGATGTTTTGTTTTAGAATGGTCTAATGATAAAAAATCTAAACATAACAGCACTGGATTGGTGGTTCTAGTTACTGATAAAACATTGATTGCGATCGAGCAAATCGACAAAAAAAGCAACTCCTAGCAGTGTAGCTGAACCAATTACAGCAATATAAATTTACAACTGAGGTAATAAATACATCTTCACTGCATTACTCTTTTTATAGATTTCAGTAAAATTCACACAAGCTACCTGGAACTTCTGTAACGCAGAGCCACCTCCACTGGCTTTCAGTCGGCGATTTTCACCACCGTTAACAACGACCGGGTCAGTGGGTTTCGCTTCATCACTAGTTGTTTTAGGGATGACTTTAAAAGTATTTCTCGATATCTGCGGGTTGGCCATTGCCACATTTTGTCTCTTTTGGTCGCTTTTCTCGACAGGTGTCTGGTCTTTTAAATTCCCACGTAAACCCTTCTGCTCGGTGGTAGAAACAACGGCTAACTGTGCAAGAGATTTTCCGATGGCATCTGGAAATGAAACGATTAGATATTTATATAAAGGTATTATTATATGGCTTTCTCATATCCTGAATTCTGATTGGTTAACGCACGGTTCGTATTTTTCGGTATCCGGACCGCTGTTCCCGATGTTGTCTTTCCTAGGGAAAGTTTCAAAGATTGTTACTTCGAAAAAAGTCCGTTAAGGCCATATAATAAACAACTTATTAACCTCACATGTGCAGTCTGTACACTGAAATACTGGACCTCTACTTCTCCTTCACGAACCTCGTCCCGCTGCGCTCGCTTGGTCCGTACTAAGAAACCTCAGCCCGATATTTCACTGTACAGACCTCACGCTCGGTCGATAAGCAGTTAGTACCCGTACGTACAAAGTACTTAAATAAAAAAGACAATGATGGTGAACCCACAGTCAGACTTTGGTATCTTCAGTCAGTAGAAAGATAACTCCCCGTTCCCTACTCTCAATATCGCCAACCAAGTCTACTTGATACAAACGTAAGAAATGAAAATAAAAATTGTCTAGGGAAAAAACAGGTAGAAAGAACTGAAATTTTATATATGTATCAAAGTAAAGAAAATACAATTTATATTAGACAAAGGCAAGAGTGAAAATGGTATACTTTTTAAGACACAGTTAGGACCAGGCTGGGAATCGAACCCCGCTACCATTCGGATTTAGTTCGCTTCGCTGAGCTACGAACACCGTTGCCGAGAGAATGGTTGATCTGTCTTAATTTTATCAGCATTATCATCCATTTAAATACAGTATTCATAATCACGCTCGAGGTCACGGCCTTCGCATCTTGGTTGGCAGACCACTGTACTGTATTGGCCGAGTCGCGGGTTCGATCCCCAGCCGTAAGCGCTAGAGGTGCATTTTTCGTAACTGGCCCCGGTTGCGTGTTAAAAAGCACACCATTCTGAGGCTTGAAAACACCAGAAATGTCCGCGTGCAGCACGTGTTTATATTTCTGTAGTTCCTCTACAAGAAGAGTTTGGCCAAGTTCGTTTTTGAATCTACATTTTTGTACCGAGTATTAAACACACACAGAAAAATGTGGTTAAATGTATGAACGAAAGGCTTACCTTTTCTCTTTTTTTCAGGTTTTTTTCGATTAACCATAATCTTTCTACCAAGAGCGCTCAACAGGATTCTTGATTTACCTTAGAAAATACAGTGATAAAATTTGAAGAATTTGATATACAATCATGACCAAATTGATTAGTAATTTAGTTCAATTGTTTTGTTATTTGTAATGACGGGGTATTCTCTAGATTAGCTCTGCTATTAGAATACCCTGTACTTATCCTCAATTATTTGTTATTAGTATCTTATATGAAACGATAAATTCACATTTAACCTACACTGCAGAAGTCAAATGAAAAAGTTGACTCGAGCGGGATTTGAACTCGTACCTTCGGGAATCCGGTCCGCCGCTCTACCTGTTGAGCTATCGAGTCTACAAGGATTGGAGGCGAGTTATTATCAAATTTAAGTGTACGAGAAATTCTCGCAACAACTTAACCTAACTTAAATGTGAATTCATCGTTTCATATTACCCTGAGGATGATTCTGAAATAATATCTTATATTTTATTGTTCTTTATGTAAGTTCGATAAGTACGAATAAAATTTGATTGATTGATTGGTGAGACACTTGCTTTGTACAGCGAATTTTCCTTTTTTCAACTTCCTTCCCCTTGTTCAATGTTGGTCGCTATGCAAGACACATTATTTGGAGTTACGTGTCCCCCTTTAGTGCTACTCAACAATGAACAAGGAGGGAGAGGGAGGAATAGCAATTGTTTAGACGGAAAATCTCACACGTATTGAGAAAATATAGAAAAATGCAAGTGTCCTAAGGTTTTTGTCACTGATCACTATTCGCGAGACAAGTTTCGACACTTGCATCTAGTATTCTCATCAGGGGTGACCACGTAGTCTCATTTTCATATCTTACAAATTCAGGGAAAGTTTCTGGCGCTTGACCATCGTCACGATGACTCAATGGAGCCCAGGAATCCTGCTCTCACAACGATCATCCCTATACGAAGACCGGAGTATTCAACTTTTCAAGTTAAAATATTTTTAAACGAGTGTACCGTTACAGTACGTCTAATTCTTAAGTATGTAGCGTTCGGAACCCGTCGGTTCATTTATGAGTAAAAGATTTTCAGGACTTGCAGTCCTTTCAATTTTAAATAGTTTTGTGGTTACATTTTTCCCGGGACAAAATTACGAACATTTCGAACCAAAATACTTCGAACGACAATGTTGACTTTCTATATATTCTCTTTATCTGTATGGCCAATTGCCTCAGTCGTTCTTTAGTTTACTTACTTTAAAACAATATTATCGAATTAAACTGCGAGCCACGCAAAGGAATTCCCGGATTTCACGGAAATATAGGCCATAATGTATCATGTGTCGCAGTTTAGTCAAAAAATACTCCTGATGTTTTCATTGTATAAACATATAATTGATCGTAAAAACATTACATATTTACTCTTTTCCTATTGAGCACGTACTCCATTATTTTACACTGGTTATAAAATTTCACGTGTTATTTCACATGTGAAAACATACGAAATCCGAACGTTTTCACACATAACACACCCGATACACATATGGTTCATAATTTCACACATCAAACATTGACATATTTCACATGTAAAATTTTCATTCCACGTATGAAACTTAATTTCACATACGAAATTTGTATTTCATCAGCGGAATTTGAATGTCTTTACGTATGAAAGTTTGATTCGTATATGAAACGGCAAGTGAAATTTTTGTAAGCGTAAAACCAAACGGCATTGTTCGTTAAAGTGAAAACCAGTGATGGAGAAAGGGTTAATAGAATTTACATCTACATCAATTTTTCACATCGTAATTTTAGCATTTTCTTCAACCAAAAAAATCACGACCCAAGTAATTATTCAGAGATTTTTATCCCGTATACCTTTAAGTTAGTATAATCCGGATTTCGGTTTAAATGGATGGGCTTCTGGACAGTGTAAGTGACTATGAGTTCACAACCTGCCCTCAAAAAGTAGCACGAATGATAATTTTACCAACGAAAACGCCAATAAATCGGTCTTTGGATTAAGTTTGAACAACTAAGAAGTACTAATTAGATTTCTACTAAAAAATTGCATTATTCGATATCAATTTCTACGAGATCATACTCAACAATCGTTTCACAACCCTACACTATAAAATAATGGAAATTTCGATTCCATATTGTAATTGTTGAATTGTTGAAAGGTATAAAACATATTCCGAAGAATAATGTCATCTTGAAATCTCAAGATATGAGTTAATACAAGACGAAACTATTATTGAAACTGTCATATTTAGACTTTATTTCAAAGTCATCCTCAGACAGAATATTACAATAACATGCCAGAGTCTATGTACAGGAGGTACGATGACATCATCGCTACTAAATGAAGAAAACACTAATCCCTATTTACAAGCTAAGATGTTAAAATGCTAATTAGAAATTTTCATCACCACCATTAATAAAGCGGTTTCAAGCGTAAGCAATAAAAGTATCAGGCTGACAAAACAATAGTGTGCATATTATCTAAGTAAAAACGTTGAGTTCTTTGCTACCCTTAGACCCCAAGTTATTAAGTTTAAAATTAAATTTTTAAAGAAGAGGGAAGGAGATTTGGTCGTACTGATCGTATACGTTGGTAATGAAGTAAGTGTGTTCACATTCGAGAAAGTGCTGGGCAACCGCACTGGTGTTATGTTGAGTAGAATGTTCAGAAAGATGTTCGTGAAGACAACCGTCGGTTTTACCTATATATGTTTTGTTGCAGCCAGGACAAATCATCTGGTAAACGACATTGTTGCGACGAAAGTCTGTCATATTAAGTTTACTAAACCTGAGCATAACTCGGGATTTAAGGCTAGCAGCAAACTCCGCCCTTTCACTGAGATAATATGCACACTTTGTTGTTTTGTCAACCTGATACCTTTACTGTTTACGTTTGAAATCGCTTTATTCGTAGTGGTGACAATTTCTAATTGCATTTTAGCATCTCAGTATCTCAGCGTATAAATACACGGATCAGTGTTTTTTCAATTCCGTGTCGATAATGTCATCGCACCTCCTGTATATAGACTCTGGCATGTTATTGTAATATTATTCTGTCTGAGGATGATTTTGAAATAAAATGAAATTATGATAGTTTCAACAATAGTTTTATCTTGTATTGACTCATATCTTGAGTTTTCAAGATGACATTAATCTTCGGAATATGTTTTATTTTATACATTGTGAAGCTGTCGGCTGGTCATGGTTTTTGAATTGTTAAAGGTTACCACTTTCTGCAGGCAATAACCTCAAAGTAAACAGACGCCCGTCAGTCAAACAGATTAACTTTTTTCAAATTAACCTTGTATTACCTTCGACCTCGTCCACAGTCTTTCGTTTCGTCAGTCCCGTCCTTTTTAGTTTAATCTTCTTCACCGGCTTTTCCTCTGCTTGACCGAGCTTCCCACTGTCCTGATATTTTAAAGACTTTCCGCCTAAACCATATTCTTTCTTTTTCAATAATTCTTTGGTAACAGATGCACTTCCAACGTTTGTCCTCGACGTTTCTTCTACTGTTGAAAGTGTGAGAATACTTTCAGAAGTGTTACGTCCAATGTCTATTTTTCCTTGCCCATTTCTGGCACTATATACTTTGGGTCGGATTTCACTAATGATCAATCCTGTAACGTTCTCTTCCTTTTTCTTTTCCAACAGTTTTTTGCTACCGGATGCACTTCCGAGCTTTGTCCTCAACGTTTGTTCGATTGTTGAAAGTGTGGGACCACTTCCAGATGTGCTACGTCCAATTTCTTTTTCTCGTTGCTCATCTCTGACACTATCTGTGCATTCTTTTCCCGGAACTTTGGGTTTATTCAAGTCCACTTTGTTTAGATTTTCCTTCAAAGTTGAGACTATGAATCCGCTTCCTGAATCTGTAGTCAGTCTCTGTACTTTACTGCTAGTAGTAAGTAGGTCAGGAACAGTTCGTGGTTCGAGCTTTCTCTTCAGACGTTTCTCTGAAAGTGTCTTACCACGTGATTTACTTGCAGAAATTTTCGCTAGTTTCTTAGTGGACTGAAAGGTTTTTATCTGGTCTTTGTCGCTTGTCAGATTACCACTGTTGCCACCACTACCACTAGTATCGCTCGTATCTGCATTTCCACGTCTACTTAAGTTCTTCAACGGTTTAAGTGGTCTTAATCTCCGAACTCTGTTCTTTTTAACCTCTTCATTAACTGCTGTCGAATTTTCAGTTCCATCTTTTGTTTCGTCGAGTTGTTTTAGTTTTTGCTTTCTAATTTCGTCTAAGGTCTTCACTTTTAATGTATTTATATGGAAGCCCTGATTACTTTCTCGTCCATCACCAGCATCGGCAGTTTTTGTGTTGGAAGTTACAAGGGGCTCAACAGAACCGATACGCTCCGCGATAATGGAGGTTGCTTCGTTTTCTAAATGTTTTCCTTCACTCTTAGTCTTCAACGCTGGAATTGGTTTTCGTTTTATCCGAGATGGAATACTATCTTCTCGGTCAGTATTGACCTTAGTTAAGCCTAGGGGCTCCGAAATTGAACCATCTGTTTCAGGTACAGTGTCTCCCACGTTTGCCTCTTTATCTCCTCCGTTGGAAGTTTCCTTTACCTGTTGTCTTTCCCGCAGTTTCTTCAGGGCTTTATCGCGTAAAATTTCCTCTAACGTTTTTACCTTAAATGCAAGGTTTGCTTCATCCGCCGCTTCCTTGTTGTCTTCCTTCAAATGGCCTCCTCCATCCACCGCTGACGATGTTTCGTTCGATGTCAATTCATCTGAAAAGGTAATAAAGACAATAATTTATAAGTATCTACTGACAAATGTTGATCAAAATAATGAGCTGTATGATTTTAGTTGACCTCACTAAGGCATTTGATTTGGTAGGTCATATCAATCTTATTTAGAAACTAGTCCTTCGGGCATCCGTTTCGAAACTGTATTTTTGGAGCTACCGAATCAACAGGGATTGGAGGCGAGTTATTATCCAATTTAAGAGCACGATGATATTCTCGCGACAACATAATGCTATTCGTGAGGATGGATGGGCAGTCTCAATTCTATTTCGCAGTCATTGTCAGGGTAATATGAAACGATAAATTCACAATTATCCTACACTGATTAAATCAATTGTAGTCGACTCGAGCAGGATTTGAACTCAAACTTTGGAAATCGGTCCGCCACTTTTTCAGCTGACTTCGGCAGTGTAGGATTATAGAATTGTAAATTTATCGTTTCAAAGAATGCTGTCCTTACCTGATTTAGATCGCATTTAAGTAGCCGTAATCAGTAAGTACTTTTCGATGCTTTTTGTCTGACCCTGCTCCAAAAAATGCATGTGTACCTCAAAGTTCAGTTCTTGGACCGTTATTATTCCTGATTTACATTAGTGAACTGCCATAAAGTTGACAATGCGAATCTGTCGTGGATGATTCCACCTTACTTACTTATGGGCCCAATGAAAGTTAAATTAGTCATTCTCTTACAAAAATACCCCATTAGGGATGATGTTAGATGTTACTCCGAGTGATGAACCATACCGAACAAGTAGAGAAAACTCTACTTGGCCCGGAAGGGGTTCGAACTCGCGACCTTCAGTCTACTAGTCCGACGCCCTACCAACTGAGCTACAGGTCAAATTGGGAGCTGGTCGCGAAATGATGTTACTTGGGCTCATGATATTTTGAAACATATACTAGTTTCCTCCATATCGGGGCATTTAAATCCTATCTGATTTTAAATAGCTTAAGTAGAAGAATGAACTCGGGTAGAGAATAGTGATGTTAGATGTTACTCCGAGTGACGAACCATACCGGACATGTAGAGAAAACTCTACTTGACCCTGCAAGCCGCGACCTTCGGTTTACCAGTCCGAGTCCATCCCTGCCGGATCAAGCAGAGTTTTCATCTAACATCATTATTCTCTACCCGAGTTCATTCTTCTACTTAAGCTAAAACCCCATTAGTTTAACATCTCGCTGGGGACTGCCAAAACTTTGAAACAAAATACTGACGTAGTGCTTCACTCAAAATGTTAGGAATTATCCATTCTAAGTTTCGGCAGTTTCGTCACACTCTTGGCTTTTATTCCAACAGTAGACACTTAGAGTTTATCTCCTGTCAGAACTAACACTCTAGATTTGCCTCCACAGTCCAACGTACGTTTCTTTCTAAATGCGATTCCTAAGAGAAAGTATAAGTTTACAACGATAGCATGATACGCTTGAAAAGGTGTTAGTTTACCTGTTTTTCCTGTCGTAGATGAAATGCTTTCTTTCTTCACTTTACGCTCCTTACTAGTTGTCCCTAAAGAATAATGAATTAGCACAAAAGCTCACTGAAATAATCTAAATTATTTGACTTGTTGGAATAACATGCAAGAATTTGCTTAATCCTGCTTGTTGTGATCAAGAAGCACTGTTTTCGGTGAATGACATTTGGACGGAATCAGCGGCGGCCATTTTCTATGCCAAAGTTAAAAGTTACTTCCTGTGAGGCTCAATGATGGCACCAGGCATCAAAGAGTAGGATGACAAAGAAATGTTCAATGACATGCTTTTTCCTCTCTCATAAAACGTCTCTTTTCGCAGCGTGGGTATTGGGGGGCCGTTATCAAGTGGAGATATACCATAAAAAGATGATGTTGAGAATCAACCAAGGCTCAATCTTAGGCCCTTTCCTGTTTTTATTGTATATAAATGACATGCCAAATTGCCTAAAATCGACAACACCATGCCTATATGCTGATAACACCCAAATTTAGTCATCTTCATATGACTGCGCTGAGCTTGTTGCAAATATAAATTTTCATTTTAAACATATTCGTAATTGCATGGTCGATGGATCTTCATATAATATTAATAATAAGGTATGTAACCATCCAATTTTAATAATGTTCCGGTTCTGCGAACTGATACTCATAAATGCTTGGGTATTGAGTTCGATGAAAAACTTAGTTGGAAAAAGCAAATTGAAACAATCTGCAAAAAGGCGGCGTAAGTATTCGAGTGATCAGACGCGTCAAGCCTTTTGTACTATATGAGACACTGCAAGTCATATACAAAGCCTTAGTGAAACCTTATTTTGATTATTGCTCCTCTCTTTGGGATAATTGTGGAACATTATTAAGGGGTAGTAATCGAGTAAAATCAAGTTCAAGGACTTTCAAAGGCGTGCGAGGATCGTAAGAGTCTTGTTCAATCCATTGGCATTGAGAAGAGTGGAAGGGTAAAAACACCCTACACTGCTACCACTAACACCAAAAAAACTGCATTAGAAAGCCGCAAAAGCGGTAAAAAGAGACGTAATTTTACAATAAACCTCCAGAGGTGACATTCGACGAAACCCTACCAAGAGAAATTTCTCCATACACTTCAAGTTGAAGTTACAGGTAGGCTTGAGGATTTGGGCTGGACAAGTGACAATTTCTAATTTGAGTGAAAAGACGTTAGTGGCACAACTTCGTTAAGCCAAGTGGTCGCGCAGTTCGCCAGAGAACGGTACCGGAGGGTTAAACTCTCCCCCATTGCCACCTGTTCGACTCTACAAAACATCCCAAATTTTCTCTGGTTACTCCAGTTTCCTCCTGTAGTAGCACTGGAGCCATAAGTAGCCTTTAATTCTATTTTTTACTACAAATGATATAAAACCGAGCCAGAAAGCCCTAAAAACGTCAAGATATAAGTAACACGCGGTACGATCTCCACCTCTGCCATTTGGTCTGTTCTAATAGCTTACCTTTTAAATCTTTGCTCCTTTTTTCTTTCTTTTTCCTTTTCAATTCAGCCGTATCTAGTTTTAGAATAATCTCCTAGTTAATTTCCAAAACAACATACCCAAAAGAACACTCTTTCACCAATCAAGAACAGAAGCACTTTACTCAATGTCAGCCTTTGTCAGATGACAAGGAGTTCGGGGTTTCTAAGTGTGATTCTATTAGGCAATCTAATGAAATGCCACGACATATAGTAATCCCAAAAACCTAACTGACCAGGAGGGTTGTCTTAGTAATAAAAATCCCCAAACTTTTTCCTAAATTCCCATATTTCTGTCGAACACCCAAATATTCGACTTTTGCAAATTGCATTGTGACCAAACGTTGAAGATTTTTGACCGATTTTTTCCGTTTCCTCAAACTTCAAAGAGTTAGGCAAGAAATTCTGTGAAATCATCTTTTTGATATATTCTTAACCGCTGGAATGAGTACGACTGACCGTGGTCGAATTTGATCATTGTTGAAATTTTTTATTTTTCGTTGACTCTCTATGGCCCAACAACCAAATATCCGCCTTTAGTTTACGGTATGTCACTTTCACCATCTTCTTGTCCGACATTCGACGAAAAATTAAGTTTTCTTTAATCTACACTGAAAATCGAGAGCAAAAAATTCTTCTTTGTGCGCGTTTCTCGTCACAAGTGGTAGCAACGCAACGTAACGGACCAAAAGGTTCAGCGAGGCTTTTTTTTTGCTTTTTTTGTTTTGCTTTTTTTCTCCGTTTTTCAGTTTCCTCTTACTTTAAAGAGTTACAGCTAATAACTGTAAAAATCTGACCACATCTGTCACTACAGTAGTACCTCTTGGTCATTTCATTAACATTTCTAGGCCTTCGGAACCTACAAACAATACACTTCACATTCCTCACGTATCCCATATCACGTTCTGCACTTAAGACGTTGAATGTGCTATTTCACTCATAAAAATTTCTAAACCCTACACGAATGATGTACCCTTAACCGCATGAGTTAGGTTTCCACCTGGGGCTCAAAAAATTATTTCTGAGTGAAATAGTTCAAGGGACATGTTCAAATGTATCTCTATGCTCTGAGTTAGCAAATTTCTTCTAATATTTCAGAGAATGAAAAACAGGATTTTTTCGACTTTCATAGGCATGCTTCTGTGATCAAATATTCAAGTTTGAAAGTTATAAACAAAGAGTGCAGTATCTTGATTCGTGGCTTGTAAACGTGGTTGTAGCCATTGCAAGAGGCAGATCTCGTTATCCTGTCTAACCAGAAGTGTTGGGAAACTGCCAAAACTTAAAGTTCGTAGAACTGAGGTTTTGAAGGAAGGCTCTTCGCCACAGTGAAACGTCAAAGTTGAAACGTCAAAGTTGAAACGTCACTCCAACAAAGGGCCTTCGCCTGAAACGTCAGTTCTACGAACTGTAATTTTCTGCGGTTTCTTAAACTTTTGGTCTGATACACGTCATTCTATACTGCCTACGTAGCACTCTACCTTTACATCATTGTTTGGAATTTCGTTATTGATTTCAACCTCATCGATAAATGAACGATCTTGAAGGTTAAATGTTTAATTGTTCAACCTACATTTGTTGTTCGAAACGTTTAAGGAACAAGTAACACTATTCTCGTGTTATGATTCACCTTGATCTTAATCATCAGTATCATTACAGTATATTAAATATTCTAAATAGTTAATGTAATTGTATAATTGGAGTAGACAAGATACGGCCTCTCGAAAAGCAGATACTTAGAATTCCTGAAGGGTAACCCTTGTAAAGTGATTTTAATTGAATAAATAAAGCTTAAATTCTCGATTATTCATCCTTAGCACACCTACCTTGGGATGACCGTCTTTCTCCGCGATGTTTATAACTCTTGACGGATCTTCGATGTTTCTTGCTGTTTAATTTCTTGACTGTGCGTCTCGAAGCGTCTTTGGTTTTATCTATGCAAAACAAGAGTATAAGATGAACACGAAAGAAGAATATTGACGACTATTTGCTTAGATAAAGAGCCTGACACAATAAAATTGTAATTCTTTAAAATATGACCGAGTTGGAATTTACCATTTTGAAGTTACATATGCTCTCATACAAAAATGAGTTCTCATTCCAAAAGAAATAAAGTTAAAACGCAATTTCCTTGGAAGGTCTCTGAAACAGGTCTCGTTTAAAAGTGTTAGAGTTATATATAACAACCAATATCACGTCGACGTTAATCTTTTCCAGTTAAATTTTTCGAAGGGGTGCACTAGATTGGACGCTTGTACATTTCGTTAGTTTTAACGGTCCTACTTTGAAAAAATTTAGTTGTCCACTTACAGGATACATCAGGGCATTGAAAAATTTTTTACATCAGTTAAACTCACTGACCTGCTCGCCTATCCTTAGACCTTTGAGGTATCATCTCAGGAGCGACGTTAAACGGAAATATTCCGCCTAAAACAGAGTGACATGTTATAGAACGGAGTGATACGATATAGAATAGAACTATTTCTCTCTTGTCACTAACCACTGTTACTGACACCAATAGGACGCATCGTCGACTCTACCGGCGGCTAGATGACTGTAGCTAGAAAAAAGTGTATGCACATCGACCTTGCTTCTGTAGTCCCGTCAAAATAACCAGGTTCCGGTTGTTCAAACGGCGATAAGCTGAACTGTGGGTTAATAACAATTTTGTTGGCAAATTTGAACCCGACTGGCCAACCATGATATATGTAACAGATTAACTGTTGATCCTGGATTACGACTTATATAGCTTTGAACGACCGGACTTAGTACATCAAACAATCTTTATGTCGCACAGATACTATTATGCTGGTGCAACATCCAATTTGACGGCGCGTAACCACCACATGTCTAATGCTGGTCTTCAAAACAGCAGTTGTAAAACAATTTCTTTACTTACCAAAAGGAAGAGGCAGGATTGGTGGCGCTCCAAGCAAACCTGAGATATAAAAATACCGTCAGAACACTGTTTAGTTACATAGAAGTACTCGGAGTGTTGCGTAGGCAGTTTTGGACGACTTGTGGAAGACCAAAAGGGTTGACAAACTGCCGGAACATAGATCTAAACAAACTGACGTTTCGACGTTTCATTCCGACAAAAGGCCTTCTGAGTTTTGGCACCTTCATGGATAGAACCAGAAATGTCTGCTAGAAAGTAATATTTTTATTGCGAAATTTCAAATTTAAGAGCGCAGTTGTAAAAGTTGTAAGATCGCTTTTGTAATTTTAAGATCACAAAAATGCCAGGTGACCCAAACACTGCAATGTAGCAGAATTACAATAACACCAAACGTCCAAAATCAGTTTTATTAAACGTTAACACTCCTTCGTTAGAAAGTAATTATAATTACCTCGTCTGTCATTACGTTTAACTGTGTGGCTGATTTTGGACATCATTCTTTTATTTGGGGTAATTGATTGTTGACCATTGTGAAATGGAGCTTCCATCTGAAACTGTTTGTTATTAATGACATCATGTTGTCCCGTCTGAAAATGTTGTGGTTCACCGGCTACTTGGCCACTCACTAAATTCATTTCACTCTCTTGAAACAACCCTGGTCGCATGTCACTAACGTTTCCAGGAACAGGTTCTCGTGGTGGATTGGGGAACATTGGAGAGCGTACATTTGTTGTAGGGAACCTCGGTTGCGGTGGAAAAGCCGGCATTTTCCTAGGTGAGATATGAATACCATGAGGTGGAGGTCCTGAAGGCCCTCTTAACAAAAAAAAAACATGACTCGTTAGCTTTTTCAGACAAATAAACAAATAAGCACCACTCCGAGGCGGTAAAACTGGCAATTATAATGTCACTATTATTAAATTCTAGCTTGAGGTAATTTATGTAAAACAAATAAATGTGCTACCCAAGATCAAAGAAGTTTTATTATTTAATTTTTGTTCACGTTTTTGATTGACTGAAAGACAGTTACGTCGCCTACTAATAACGGTTTGTTCAAGCCTGTTCACTGGGAAAGGTTATTCAGCCGCAAATATTCTGTTCAAGCATATTATACTACATAGTATGTAGTATACTTTGCTTTATACATTCATAAACAAGGCTCCTTGGACCAAATGGTTCGTGAAATTTAAGGTTAAAAAATAAACTTTAACGGACAGATCATTCGAACAATAAAACAATTTTTAAACTCAGTTACCACAAATATCCTGACTTGTCACTGTCTCGCAGGTCACTACATGTATGTCCCATGCATGAGCCAACTGGCATAAAGAAGTTCAGAAAAGGTCGATGAATACGCACATTGGGGAACCAAATAATGTTTGTACCAGTAGTTAGCAGATGGCTTGCCGATTAAACTTTGGATGTGTGCCAAACCAGAAACTTGCACATTAAGACATACATCCATGTAAGCATATCGCAGAAAGGTCACCATTGTGGAGACCAACTGGATGAACGTGTAAGGTAAAAGATCGTCAGTTTTTTTGTGTTGTTCATCGCTGATATTCATTCTATACTATGACCTACAAATAACCCGACCTTAACTTTCTTTTAGATTTGCAATTAAGTGTATTTCTGGGCGGACAGCAGCGAACATTCGAACTATACTTAGACAGGAAGCGTTTGGCATTAAAGGTAGTCACTTCTCGACCCTTCGCAGTTTTAACTTAATATTTTCGCGATCAAATAATGGATAAGAATTGTAAATATAGATATTATTTTAACCTGTATGTTTTAAGTAAAGGTAACCGGTTTTCAGGGCGAAAATACATGCAAACAGACAACAATCTAAAGTGTTATTTTAAGGGGTTATTGTCAGGTATATTTTGGTATTTGTAATGTGATACATTCAGAAGTTTAACTCCTTACTGTTCCTATAGGTCCTTAGCGACCTGTGGAAACTTTAGTATAGGACTCTGGCTAAAGTCATACGATTTTAATCGTTCAGGGGAAAGTACTCGGACAGAAAAGAGTTAAAATGGATTTAAAACCTATCTCCTTAACTCCTTCCTGTCCGTACAGGTCCTCAGTGACCTGTGGTAACTTTACTATTTTACTCTGGCTAACGCCAGACGATTTTAATCGTCAAGGGAAAAGTCCTCGGACAGGAAAGGGTGAATAAGTCATTCTCATTATAATGATTAAAAACAACTAATTCAATGTCAAGAAATGAAAGCATTGGCATGAGGACAGACAAAAGGTCATGTAGAATTCTACAAATATAATGCATTTTGTTAAAACCTGGATCCACATTTTGTAAAACCTGGCCAATGGTCTAATGTGACTTCGGCTTTGGAAAATAATTGACCCGCTCGTTAGTTCTTACTGGAAAAGTACGATATTTTACTCAACTTCGTCCATAGTCATTCATTAGTTTTTGTTCTTCAGGAACAACGAAAATGCCACAGGTTCATGGACATTGCAATCGAACACCAGTCAAATACCTCGACCTCCCCTTTGCAAAAACGTATCGTCGGCCTACTGACATACTAGCAGTTATGTCTTACTTCGAAGATATCATCAGTATTGCATTAGGGAAGCTTGATAGATAATTAATCCAAATGTACGTGAAGTATTTGATTGGCATTCAGAACATGGACCTCAGACGGGAAGCGTACGCCGGGGCAGTCTTCCCTCTTTATCAACGAAAAGAAGGTATCACTCCTCCCATATTTGTTACAGCTTCGGCTCAAAAGCATGCGATTTCCTCATGTGAGAAGTAAGTCATCGTATATTTATAAGCTAGTAGAATTGTAAATATCAAATTGCTTTTGAATAATTAGTTGGTTTCGTAGACAGGCATAAAAACAATCTTAAAGAGATTAATGTGACAAGTTTGGGATTTTTTTCGTTGTTCTGTAGATCTCATAAAACATGACTTTGCATAAAACGGTATACCTACATTGTTATATTGTAACCATTATATCGATATAATATTCACATACTTTAACCAGCATACCAACAATATCGGTATAATTTTTACGGATGCGGGATATTTCTCCTTCCGATAGTCCTTAACTCGCAGTTGGGTGAATAAAAAATACATCAGTTGTTGTTGAAATTTCAAAATTTTAATTACCAGATACATATTTCATTCATAGATATTCTTACCTAAACTGCTGCATGTGAGGATGCATAAATCTTTGTGGAAACGGAGTGTTTAACCTCGGCGGCCCAAAGCCCGGTCTGGAGTTTCCGGGTGGCTGTGCTGGATTGTTAAACTGGTAATCTGGCCGTAAAGGACGGGGTTTTTGGTGAAGGTAATGGCAGTTGTAGTTCAGACATCCGGTGGGTTGGCTGTCATAATAACACGGAATTGTTGACTTCGGTGTCTGACAAAACAATTAAGCAATGACATACATTAAGAACGTGAAAACTGCTATATATTATAGACTATAGCAGCAAAGATCTGCAGGTGCGCGCTATGCGTGTAATTTAAGCAGACAGAAAAATGCGTATTTAAATTTAACAATTACAACAAAAATATCACTTTCCTCATTAGCTTACCGCTCACTCTCGTCCCCAGAGCCTCTTTCTTGCTGGCGCGCGATAAAAGGATCTGGGATAATCCGTACCGGGAATCTACTAGCTTTGAGGGATTGCAGTTTCGATGTGCTATCATTGAAATTGATGTCTGCGCAGTTACATCACTTAATAAGGTTGTGGTTGGCCGTTACAAGGTAGTGTGCAGATAAGGTAGTGGTCGGCTGTTATGTGTGATTTTGGGTTGTCTGCAAATGCTGTTTTCCTCTTTGAAATCGACAAAGCGTGCCTGAATTCCGCTAATTAACGCGAATGAACGAATAACCAATTAGAGTTCTTATAATTATGAATTCCCCCAGAGCCTTTTATCGTGCGCCAACAAGAAAGAGGACGAGAATGCTTCCCACTAAACTGATCTTATAGTCCATTTTGCGGATCCTAGTCCTAGGCCCCTTTGTGGGGCAAACCGACAGCTTTGACATATAATTTCAAATGGTCTTTTTTTATACGTTTGGCTTCTCAGTGGACTGGATATACCCCCGATACAAGAGCTGGGCCTCAGCAAAGTGATCTCCATCAACTCAACTCTCGCACATTCAACAAGACGCACGAACTCTGAGATTAAGAAAACTTTTTTTATAATTTCAGCAGAAATCTGTGTTGACCAAATGCTGGTGACTGAATCAACAGGTATTTCACTTGGAGTAATAATGTACAGTCATCCATGTTGTATTCGAACCTGTGTAACCGCTATTGTGAATACAAGTTTTGAACTTGAGAACCAAAAGGGCAAGGCCAGTTGAGCCTTGGAAATTTTAATTTCTTTTCAGGCCAGTTTTAAACCTTTATTTTAGAACAGCTATTATATTTAAGACAGCAAGTCCGATTCATAGTGGGAAACAAGCCAGTTTTAGCCAAGACAGCTTGTCATTACTCGACTTGACGGACAAAATTAAACACAGGGCGAGGGTATAAAAGAGAGAACACCCTCATTAAAGTACATTCTAGTTAAACGGAGCAAAGCAAGTTCGTTAACCGTTAACATGACCTTACATATGGCTTTAAAACCAAAGTATTATATCCTTTAATTATCGGCCAAATGTTAATTTAGGGGTACTATACACTAACCATTAAGATTGTTTCTGTATTTGGAATACCAAATGACTGACCTACTCAGCCTCTACTTATATGCTTCGTGCTTAAATACTTTAAACATTTGGAAGATTGATTAAAAGAATGATTTCTTACAGATTTTACCAATAATTTCCTTTTCTCAGTTGGGTAAGAGTACCAGCTCAGGGTATTAGTAACAGTCGAAGAATATTAAAAGGGAGAAATGGGAAAATCCAAGAATGTAAGTTAGTATTCTTCAGAGAGTTTTCAGTGGTCAATGCCAAATTAAGTGTGCTCGGCACTTGGTAAACGAGTGTCCGAAGGGGACAGCTTCCAGGTGGTCCGAGGGCATGCCCCCGGAATATTTTTGAAAATGATGGATTTGGGATTAAATCTGGTGCATTTTAGAGCTAACAAAGTATGGGGAAATGTCTTTTTTGTGTAGTTTTTCTCCTGCTTTACACAAATTTGGAAATATATCGGTTTTATCGATGTTTTTAACCAGTACATGTATATCTATGTTAAGCTTGTGAAACAACATGTTCTATTTTATCGCTCAAAACAAGCCTAACACAGTTATCAAATTACCACCATGCGAAACTGCAAAAGATTGATCACATGTATATCTTTTTAACAATACATAAAAATAACATTTCGGGTTCGCATCTGTCTGGTTTGCTTCATTTATTGTTTCCTTCGAAATGACATGCACGCTAACTGTTTTTGGCACTTTGGTTTTAAGGTAAAAATAAAGTTACCTGTAGGTCCAAAATCATCTTGCAGAAGCAAATGCATTATTTTAAGTGGTTTCGTTTAAAGAAAGGGGCCGGCGCTTGGAACACAGGTAATCGGTGAAAATGTTTGAACTGGGAAGGTTAGTCTGCCATCGTGATTACACTCTTAATGTTTACCTCAAGGGTTCCATGACGGAAATGACAAGGATTTCTTTCACATTTTCCCTTTTGCCACTGATCACACATGATTGACTGACCGAGAGCACCACGTTCATGACGGAATGCACAGTCATCACCCTTTAAAAAATGAAGAAAAAAAACCCCCAACAAATGAGAGTCACATTTACGTAACATAATGCATTGCCCCAGAGACTATAGTTAAAAGTTGACAAATGGAGTGGTTTTCTTTGGGTAAATCTGAATCGGAATTTCGGAATCCAAAAATGGATTCTGCAATTATTCTCATGCGGAATCCAAAAACCCTATTGTGAACCTGCTGAATCATATTCGATGTATTTGATGGATCAAATCTGAATCGACCTCAAGAAGCTTACAAAGAAAAGCAGCCTATGTATCCAGATTGACTCCATTCATAGTCAATTATTAGTATACTTATTCTTCTTGAAGTGTTGTCTCTCGTCTTGAACTCTTAGGTATTTGGTTGGTCACTGCAAGTATGGAACACTCAGTGCAATCAAATCAGTCTTGTATTCTATGCTAGTAACTCCACGGTTTTGAGTTTGATTTGAAAGTAATTCGTATGAGTACCTTTTTTTAAAGATACCAAAATTGCGTGAAGCCAAAGGGCGAACACAATTTAGGCCTTCGGTAAAACACATGAAATTTGGAGGAGACACTGCAAAGTAGCGTACCCAGCTCATAGGCCAGCAGGCCCAGGCCTGCAAACTTTTGTTGCAGAAGAAGCATGATTACCTAAATTAATATTAGCAGTGTATGATTACCTATTTATATTATTTACGAAAACATTAGGCAAGAAGTGATGCATGCTAACAATAGAAATCGATTGCACAAAGAAAACCTACCAGTATGTTTTAGCTTATAATTTTTTCGCGTTTTTTTCGTTTTCTAAAGGGCAGATTTCATTGGCTCTTTATCAGTTACGAGAAATTTTTTCAATTAATTTGAATGTCTGGTGTCCGATGTTTTTAGGAATTAAATTACCGTTTTTCTGCACAATTTTACTTTGAAATTTGAGAAACTTCCTCACGTATATTCGTTTATTCCCAAAAGAAAGAGCTTCCGATACATTACATACTGAATACTGTATCTGTTTTCTTTTCTTCTACCTCTATGAATATCAAGATTTTCTGTCCGGCGTCTCGTCCTATAATGTTTTTCTTCATACTCAGTATTTCTTGTCCTTCCCAAAAAATGAAGAAGAAAGCTCACAGACATTTGCGACCGCTCTGATACAGACGATTTGTGGTTAAAATGTAACTTTAATGAACATCCACCAAGTCAAACGCTATCTGTGCAGCTATTTAGCACCTCAAACATCAAATTTACCAAGTCTTCTACTTACAGCCTTCGCTAGGTGTCCACAATTAGATTAGCAGGAGGTACATTTTTGGAAAGTAAGATTTCGGGGGGCACTAGTTCGAGGGTGCAATATGAATGGAATAATATGCAGTATGGTCAATACCATGTCCCTCCAAAACATAAGCGTGGAAACGGTAATGGCAGCCCTGATGTGTAATGCTGAGAACCCCCAGCATATCTTGATACCTTGATTGTTGGTGTCCCTCACAACAATAGGGAGTTTAAGCAAACACAACGGCGACGTCGTCGGTAACGTCTTCATACAATAGAATCTTGCGTTCAAAACAAAAGGAATGAATAATTTGTAGTCCCAAGATTATTTTAAACGGTGTCATAGTCCTACACCGTACGTCACTCGGACCATTTCCACGGTTTCACGACTAAGTTGGCACGCCGTACGTAGAATGTTTTCGGTCGTTTAAATATTAAAAAACTGACCACAGCCGCTTTGAAGAGTTTCAGAGGTATAGAAACAATTTACAATTTATTAGAACGTAAATAATATGTTGTTCTATTGAAATGCTTAGAATTAATGTATTTTGTTAAATGCCGTCGCCGTACTAGCTTGCTTAAACCCCCTAATGAAGGGATAAGAACGTTTTTCCGCTGACAAAATGCAAGGAAAAGTTTGGCGAAAAGATCCCCATTTAAAATAAATGACAATGTACAAAATCAGTTTTGGAGCGAATTCGAAGATTTTGGATGAGTAAGCATGCCATTTTAATTAGACGCAGAAAAATATTGGTTTAACGTTGATAAACACAGTCTTCTTTATTTCTGGACGTCGAATACTGTATTTGCACTGAAATAAAATGGAACACGTTTGACGGGTCAAGGCAGATTCAAAAGAACCTATACATGTGCATTGAGGTATTTGTTCTATAAGCTCTTGATGATCATCAATCTGAACCATATTTCACGACGTTTTTACAGTAGTTTCGGTGCCTTGCTCAAGATATCACACGTATGTGCGACAGAACTCTAGTAGAACACTATGGAACATTTTGGTCCCCGTGGGACGCGCTCGTATCCAATAACGTGATTCGTTAATATATCGTTTAAGACCAATTTGCTTCAGAAAATGTCGCCAGCAGAGGTGATTTGTTGCCTGGTTTTTTTTTTAATCAGATTTGCTTGCCTTTTACTTTTTTAGACTTTGACCGCAATTTCTTCAAGCGTACAAAAATATCACGAACCGATTAAGCCCAAAACAATTTTTTTTGATTTTTATCATTCTTGTTTCTTCGTCCAAAAAGCTAACAATAGTAAACATCACGAATCATGAAAGAAGTTTTTCTTAAAACGCAACATCTTTTACACTTTTCACATATCTCACTTCGTTCTTGAGATATTAAGATTTGTTTGGTATGTAAATAACACCTTGCATACGTTACGATGCACGAGTTATTGTAAAATTAGCAATATTGTTGAATTTTATGAAAATGTGGTAGCTTGGTTGTTGTAGGTGTTTGTTATACGCCATCGCTCACCATCTGAGTCTATGTAGCTCAATGGTTAAAACATCTCACCAGCGATCAGAAGGTTACGGGTTCGATTCCCGTCAGGGACTCAGAAAGTTTTTCTGAGTAGACTAGCTT
>JBAHVQ010000116.1:101120-121566 GCA_036872915.1 Nanipora kamurai
GAAACCGGAGTACCCGGAGAAAACCTGCGATGTTTGGTAGAGTCAAACTGGACAACACTCTTCTTACATGTGACCAATGCTTAAATTACTTTTAATTTTTCAATAAAGCGAGTTCTGGCCGAAACCTGGGCATTTCTCCAGTTTGATTGTTTGTGCCAACGGGCGACTTTTCCCGTTCTTTGACTACGGCCAAGTAATCTCCGTCCAGACCCTTTTGCCTTTTATCATTAGATTTGTTATCCCGTGTTTTTGCAATGTTTCCTTTTTTAATTTATCCACAAAGCTAAAATATTTCTTTGATATTCTAATAGATAATTATGAAAAATAACTATAATTTTTACTAGTTTTTCTTCCCTTCATTAGCAATAGCGTAGCTGCCATTTTAACCGTTAGCTGTCAGAGTTGTATAGTAACGCTGAATAAAAAAATAGATACATTAACATCATACATTAACATCATATCGTGACTTCCGCTTAGGCAGTACATATGACAAACCGTCACCCTAACCCTAACCCTAACTCTAACCCTAACTTTAGTCAATGAGAAACTGGACAATAAGGTCACCTTCTATGGAATAAGACTTGAATAACAGCTGTCAGGATTCTAATGGTTTAGTCCACAATTGAGTTGTTTCGTTGTGTTGAAATATAGTTAGCCAACGAGAGGGAAGGAGGTAGAACGAGAAAGTAAGGTGAGAAGATAAATTAAAATAAAGCAAGCGGAACAGATCTGATGTTATCTGATGTAACCTGCCCTTAACGTTAACATCAGATCTGTTCCGCTTGCTTTATTTTAATTTATCTTCTCACCTTACTCTCTCGTTCTACCTCCTTCCCTCTCATAGGCTAATTATATTTCAACACCTTGTAAATACCAATTTAATATCCTTACCGAATTTATGTAACTTCACTTTGAAAATGTTTCGCGTTGGCAACGAAACGTCAGTAAAGATTTTATAAAATTAACATGTCGGCTAAGTCTCTTTAGTATATTCTGAATTTCACTAAAAGTTTGAATTTGTGGAAAACGTATTTGTCGTTTGTGCAGCTGGAGTTTTGACGCGGTGCAGCGAAATTATCCGAATGGACGGAGGAAGTCAAATAAATCCTAAACATACGTAAAACCTCGACGATTTCTTTCTAGTCAACCTGTCAAGGTGTAGCACGAGAATGTGGTTGTTGCAAGATTTAACAGTATAAGGTTGAAGTGAAGTCTTGAGGTGCAGTTGAGTCGACATATATGCACAAACAATGCACGTTTACTTGTCCAGTATGTTTAATTGTTGCTTTGTGATAAGAGTTATGAGGTAAGTGTCTTTTAACTCAGATGTACAAAGTATTTGCTGCGTTTTTTCCGTCTTAGTTGCAAAGGCGAATATAAATGTATATTAATCGAGAAAGGAAATGTGTACGAGAAGAAGATTGTGCAAAATATGAGATATCAAATAAATCGGTCACGTACTTACGGCCATACATTCAGAAGAGAAAATAAGTTCACCTTAAGTGCTGCTATTTATACCACTGAGGTCATAAGTTCTCTGATGAAGGTACACGTACCTTTATCATTAAGGTACTTATGATCTATATACACTGTACGCATATGAATTAGAACGCAGTGGTTTTGATACTGGTATAATTAAAAGGGTCATCATATGACGTCTTTTTCTTCCTATCGTTGAACAATTATGTAGTGAATTATTGATCAATTTTAGGAAAATATATAAATATAGTCATAAAACAAAAAACCTTCCCTCATTATTTTGCGTTAATTCATATTATCTTAAATTTTTTTTACTAAAGCATACGATTGAATCAAACTTAATGCGTGTATAAAATCACTAAACCAAGCAATGAGAATTTACCATGGGAATAAGAAAGTTGCCAAGTACTTATATTCAAAAGGACAGATTCTATCCTGGGTAACTTCATAGATATATTCATTATATGTTTCTGCCAACAGAAGGCCTGTAAGGAAAAATCTAATAAAAGTACAGATGCTGTTAAAGAAATGATTGGCGCGGTCCATTTAGCTATTTACGTACTCGGACAGTTGGGAAAGCACAAAAGAAGCGTAAAAGTTGCTCGTGGCAATAGTTGAGAGTAACTCCAGATTTTTGAGTGCCCTCCCAGCTTCCCAAGTGTAGATCATATCCTACTGTGCGACAAAGTGTCAAACTCGATCGTGTGTTTGACACTTTGTCACATAGCCTAATGCTTCGTTCATTACAGTAAAGTCTATAATGAATAATACTTCATTCATTATAGTAAAAAATATAGTCTCATTGAATATTTCAAGATATTTTAGGGTTGTTACCCACCACGACAAAAATTAACAGCTCGCTACGGCACTGAATGAGCATCTCAACCTTGAAAACATCTACATCGACGTATCTACTTCCACCACGTGATTACATGTCATTTGCTTTAATTTGTAAGGGAAAACATTGCATAAAAGGGTAAACTTCTCTCATTAAACTACGACCATTGATGATTCTTATTAGTTTGAGGAAGATGTCCTGGATTGCGTGCTGCGTCTTCTGGAAAAGGATAAAAGAGCCCAAAGATATCATCTAAAGTTACTAAGAAAACGAAATGATCCTGTCATGGTTGCAAGAACCCTCTCAGCCATAGTACGTAACAGACAGTGACCTCAGTTTTTTAGTATTTAAATCTCAAAACCTTTGACTGATCCTTTTTGACGTTTGTTAAAACACTCTGCGTTACACAGTAAACATTCGATATAAGGTGCTGATTATGTGGTCGATTTTAATTGAAGATGGAAGTAAAGTCGAATAATCTAATGAGGCCAGACAGCAGGCAAACCTGCTGAGAGTAACAAGTCCGGGAAGAAGTGTAAGTTCCCTCAAAAGATACTTCGAAGGAGGGTAAAGAGTCGCAGTCACCGTTACTCCAAAAAAGTAATATATGATTACACGTGACCACTCTCTTATAACGAACTGTGTAACGTAAATTACATATGGTTTTGGGCTGAATGTACAGGTGAAACTGTTTCTTATAAAACATAATACCATAAGCAAAGACATAATAAAATCTTTAATTTGACATGCTGAGCGATGAAATTCATGCATAATTTCGTCATTCTCACTATTTTCGAATAAAATGTGACTGAATTATCGAAAGTTCTCACCCAAAAGAGACTGAGACAAAATCAAGGTAATGACACCCAATTACGAGAGGATTACCTGAAAACATCGAAAGTGAAATAAGTAACTTTGGGCAGATACTTCGAGGCTGTTTTTTAACATAGTTAAATCTTTGAATACCATTTTTTCATAACTGCAATGCCCGCTAAATACATAACCAACGAAAATTTTGACTTCGAAGAATTTAATCTTTTGGATAGATTTCAATGATCCTTTACAAAATCCCGAAGCCATTTACTGATTGCGACAAAGGTCTCTATTAGGCTTGATGATACTGCAATTTGAAGGTCGTAGATGCTTGTGGTTTTGAAGTGATTAACTGCTAAAAATTTTGTTTCATATAAATGTTTTGGCTGTCTAATAAAATAGTTATACCATACGCTTGATCTCATCATATATTAGTAAAATACTAAACTATATATATGTGAATTGAGCTCATGGTGGTTATGTATATTGATGTAAATGTATATGTATTATTTAAAAAACGAGTAGGAGTGTTTTAGATGCAATAAAACAAGCAGTACGAGTATAAGAAAGTACGATCTACGAGTTTTAAATGACTTCTAAAGTGAACCCTACGCTAATTTATGAAGAAAGTTTGGCAATTAATGCTTTCTGAGCCGCAATAATTTGAGGCGAAAAGTGAGATCTATATCAGATATATAGATCCGTTATGAATATGATTTTCTTTTGTATTTTCCCAATGAATTATTAATCAAGTAAAACCATTTCACGACCAGCTCTCAACTTGACCTGTAGCTCAGTTGGTAGAGCGTCAGACTAGTAAACCGAAGGTGGCGAATTCGAATCCCAGCCGGGCCAAGTAGAGTTTTCTCTACTTGTCTGGTGTGGTTTGTCACTCGGAGTGACATGTTTCTAACCGTATTCTCTACCCGAGTTCATCCTCCTACATACAAATAATACACAGTAAACACTGCCACACGTGTAGCATACGGACAAAAATTTAATATTTCATTTTTAATAAATCCTGCAACTTTCTTCGAGTCGTGGTCGATTTATTATCGTGTCTTCGATAAATTTGGAATTGGTTGAGACGGGTATTGCTCCATGTTATATATATATATATACATATATAGACGGAACGGTTTCGGCCTTTTGGGCCTCATCAGTGTAGTGCTGATGATCAGGATGAAGGTAACTGCTATTCACAGTCACCTTTGATGACTCCCAAATGGGGGGCATCAAAGCCATTTGCCAGAGTGTTCTAACTGCAAGCAGTGAGCGTGCACTTGTGTTTTCATTATTACTGTTATATATATGTTATATATAGTCTTCAAGAGATAGATTATATTTGATATATATATATCAAAAAATAAATGTGGGCCAACCCATACTGGACAAGTAGAGCATAATTTTACTTGATGGCGGTTGAGATTCAAGTTCGCGATTTTTGGTTCTAGCTCGACAGAATTGCATCTGAGTTACCTGGGAGGGGAGTAGGCCCTGGGATGGTGCTGTTTTTATACCTCATAGTTCGATACTGACTAATTTCTTATATATCACCGACATTAGCACAGACGTATATTGATAAAGTTATGCAATAAGAGTGGGGTTATGGACTTGGATAAAGAACAAAATTATTACCACCACAAAAAATAACGCTAATATCCTTGTTCAATACACCAGTTAACCCCACCTTTCTTGTGAAAATAAATGCTATTATAAATGATATATATTATATCTATCTACGACGTGAAAATAGTATTATTTAGAATAGCGTTCAAGCAGTTGCTATGCGAACAGTACGCACAGTGACTCCTATTTTGCTTTGTTTTTTTATTACGTTTTTTCCTCTTACGGGCAATCGTTAAGCAGATTAAAAAATCTGTTACGCCAATTCTGTTTTTTAACTCAAAAACTGTGATTTCTTCAGGAAAAAGAAAAGTCAGATTACGTTTTAAATTATACCCAATCATAGTTGGACTATACCAACTTGTTGACAGGACGTCTGTGAATTCTAGACAATTACATTCATCAGTTACTTTTCACTACGCCTTTAAAATGTTTTTACACTAAGCGTATTTCAATTAGGAAGCAGGATACGTTTCCAACAAAAAATGAAATGGAACCATATTCCTTCGAAAGTCAATGAAAAATACAAAACACATGTGCACACGTTATCTCAGCCAAATGTTACCGATTTAAAATTTAAATCATACGGCTACCACTTAACTGTATGAACAAAAACTTCATTAATTTATTGTACTGTGGTTAATTTACTGTACTGTGGTTGTAACTTAACTATTTAGTTCGCGGTCGTTTAATGGATTCTATGGTAATATCCGCCGTTCTCGTTGCCATGCGTAGCGATTGACGACGTTCTCGTAGTCGACTGGGAGGTCTTTATGAGTGTCTTGCAAAAAAAAAGAGTAAGCACAACTTATAGCTGTCCTGAAAGGTGGAACCGGGTTCCAAAGTCCCCCCCTGGTATCCGCCTAGGATAGTCTATATATTTAGAAAAATATTAATGAAAAAATCATCACTATGCGTTTATAAGTGACAAAGGGGCTAAGTGAAAGTTAGAAGCCACTATTAAACTCTTTGTTGGCATAGCAACATGTGGATCACTTTTCTGAGCATAGAATGTTTCACCCTCTTCGAAAATTATTTATTCGAGAATTTTTAAGTTCTATGAGGCATTTTTCGATATTTAAAGAACTTTCTCGAGTCAACTTAAATCTGACTCTAAAGAGTGCGATAGTAACTCTTAGGTATTGTTTACACACTTTTGTTAATGAAATATACTCTTTCAATCAGTCACACTTAAAAGCAAGATTGGTACACCAAGCCGCGTTCCAACCGCACCATTAAAGTGCCTATGTACGTATGGTTTTACATAATCACAAACTCTACAGGTAATCTTTTCACAACTGTAGGATTCATCTCCTTAACTCTATCATTTTATGGTATGACTGTGGAAAGACAAGATGCGACAGAGCTTGTGGTACAATTGAAGCGGCACTATTTCTACATCATTATTTTAATTAATTGTGATTCAAGTGGATGCATGATTTTAATGAGATGTAAGAAACAATATAACATTCTGTCATAAGGTCCCAATTTTAGCGGGATCCTCCCTGTTTAAGTTGTAGTTTCTCCCTTCCCAATTAGGAAAACCAAATGTCCTGTCTAGCGGGAAACCAAATGTCCCGTTTAAGCAAATGCAATACCTTTGAAATCAAGAAATACAAAGGACTTCGGCTGACGTAAGTGTTTGATGTCGTGGATTACACAACAGAAAAAAAGTACAAATATTACCTGAAGATAGCAGTGTTCTAAGTACAACTGGGGTGGATTCGCTTTGAAAAAGTCAAATGTGATGTGCCTTAATTCCAGTTATTGCTTTGGCCAATTAAAATTTACAGAGTACTTTCAATCCTTTGTTGCTTACCCAACATACTGCGGCGTACGTTTTTGTAACAATAAATACATGTTATTTTCAACTTATTATTTTCAAAATACCCTAAAACCCTTGTGTAGCATTTTTTCAGTTTTAGAAACTAATTTCAAGGTATAAACAACACTCCTATTAGGAGAGGGGAAATATTTTTTAAATTTTATTCCCCGCCGACTAGGAGTACCCAGTTTGGACAGCCAGATATACATACAGACAGATAGATATACATGACAACATTTAAAATGAAGCGGGCTTCATCAGGTCAGATTGATTTGATGAAGAGCAAATCTTCCCAAATGAAAAAATTTGTTGACGTGATATTTATTTTATGGATTTTTTCCAAGCTTAATAGCCAAGAAGAAAATGGCCTCCTGGAAGGAAATTGGTCAGGAGATTACGAAGGTGGCGAGTCACCATCAAGCTGGAATGGGAGCGTCGAAATATTTCAAGAATATTTCGCCAACGAGAAACCAGTAAAGTATGGTCAATGTTGGGTATTTTCAGGTGTCATGACAACAGCTTTGCGAGCACTTGGTATTCCAGCCAGAAGTGTAACCAACTTTGACAGTGCACACGACACAGATGAAACTATGACTATAGATGCTTTTTATAACGAAGATGGAGACCGAGTCGAGGATCTTTGTGAAGACAGTATTTGGTGAGTATTTTTTGAGCATTCAGGTGGCTCAGGAAAACTTAAATGAATCAGCTTACTTTTCAATAGAGACAATACCAGAGCCTTTTTCGGGTAACCGGAGACATGGCTTTGAAATTTTTTAAAACACCATGTCTTCTAAGTACTCTTTGCATTGATATTACAAAAATGAAAAGTTAATATTATAGCAGTTATAGTATTAGTGGAGGTTAGTTTTATCAGATTTTAAAATGAATTCACCTTCAATTAACCCCGCTGCAGTGATTCTGCACTGTACACATATGAATAAATTTGAGTGTTGTATATAATTTATCATGTTAATTAATTAATTAAGTAATGTCTAATATTTTTTCCTAAATTTCCTTTACAAATTGTTCGAGTGATGCTTATTATGTGTTATTGTCACTAGTATTGTAATCTTGGGAAGTTTAACTAACTAAAAATATACTATTTAACAATAGTTTAGACTTTTGTCTTAAACCTTAGACCATGTGATTAAAAAGGAGCTAAGGATAAAATATCCTTTTGCTTCTTTTTGCTATACCTAAAAGGAAGGTGAGATATTATCGACATCAAAGGCTAAAGTAGTCCTAGAAACGCCCATAACAACATGCATGCAGAAAGATCAGGGTAACAGCTCGAACCTATCAGCGAACTATGGGTAATCGAGACAAAAATTAAAAAAAATATTTTGGGCATGGAAAATAGGATCATGTTTATCTTTACTTTTTGTGACATTACCCAAGATTCAGGTTGTGCTTTTATGGAAGCAAGTTATCCCTCCAAGTAGGACTGGTCCTGTTTGCCGAGATCTGCCAAATCTTTTGTAAAATTTGTTTTCGTTTACATCAGGGGATGGCCAGCCCGCCTACGCGAGATTTCGCAGTTGTCTACCCGAGATCTCGCCTTGGAAATTTGCTGGGTAAACACAATCGAAAGGGCTGGAGAAAATCCATGTACACATGTGCATTTGTGACTTCTAGTCCCAACCCTCCTCAAAAGGCTATTCCCATGTAAAAACGAGGTGAAATCTAGCCTTCTTACAAAGGCAAGCCATGGCTGGCTTACATGTAAACACCGCCTTACTCCTTGGACTGATCTGGTCATTGTGGAGTGCAAATTTAGCAGAGATTTTTGAACTTATGACCCTTTTCAGATCAGGGAGATTCAAACCTGGTCGACCTGTTTGTTATGAAATTAAAAAAATCTATGAGGCGTATTTCAGAATTATCATGAATTTTTTTTTCTAAGTAATTTGGCTTATTTATTGAAAAAAAAACTGTCGAACATGACAAGGAAAAATGCCAAATTTCTTTCTAAAGAGTCACAATTGCTAAACGTTTGTAATTGAATTTTCTGTACCAACTTTGTAAAAAATAATACTACCTAATTTGCCCCATTTGCCTTATTTGGAAGCGACAATTTTGTTCCCATGACAGAAAAACCTGCATGTAGTATATGTTGTACCTATTGATAGAGGAATGCTTGTGATATACAGGGACCTGTGGGATATGTGAGACACGTGGTAGAGGAGGGATTATTCGCATGCTGTTATTGTTAAGAGTTGTTCTGAGCAGAGAAACTGGATATTTCGTCTGTAATTGTAAAACATTATTTAAAAAGTGCAGAAGAAGGGTCTTCCCTAACAATATGTATCCGGTAATAAGTAATCGTAGATTTTTCAGTTAGTCTAATAACCCTATTCACACGTTGCGTTTTTAGGCCTTCCGGGACCGGAGAGGCTTGAGAGCCGCGCGGCCTATAACTTCAAAATTGCTCATGCTATGGCCACTAAATTTACACAGGACGATGCATACGTGATGTCGAATCGCTAAAGTTCGTTTAGTTTCGTTATTTGATTTAGTTGCTGGAAGTCAACTTTTATAAATATATTCGTGAAGTTTTGTATATAGTCAAAAGGTTTGGGAAACTGCCAGAACTTAAGAATGGTTAAACTGACGTTTCGAGCGAATTCCCTTTTCGGAGTGAAACGTTTAAATTTTGACGTACACTTAAGGCCCAAACACACCGAACGCGATGCGGCAAAGCAACACGATTTTTCAGTTTTCAGAAACACATAAAAGTGTCTCCGATGTAAACCTTATTAAAATTTGATGAGGACATTATTTAGTGTCATATTCTGGCAGCATCGCGTCGAAAATTTCGTTTAAGGGACGATTTTATTCCCTTCTGAAGACTGAAAAATCGCGTCGCTTTGCCGCATCGCGCTCGGTGTGTTTGGGCCTTTGTCTTTAGTTGTCATTAGTGATAGTGATGACGTCGTTACGATGTCATGTATATAAAATAACCGGCTGAAACTTCAGATAGTGCAGATCTCGGAAACAAATGACAACGTTCTCACCAAATTTTTATTACTTGATGTATGTGTAAAATTTAAAGGTTTTGAGACACTTAGTTACCATGTTAATAATGAGTGACCTCATTGCTTCTTTTTATTAGAAATAACTATTCCATTTTGGTGCACACAATCTTGCATCCGCTATCTTAAATTTATTTATTTATTTTTGTAAATAACCCAAAAAACGGGACTAGAGTACTGCAAGGTTTTGTTGCTTGTGGGAGAACGTTTGGTGATTGAAAATACGAGATAGCAATGAAATTACGTAAGGAAATTACCTTGTTAAAAATTACATTTCTCATCTTGGGTTTTGACATTTTAAATATCATATTTTGCTCAGAGTAATGTCAAGTCACTTTAGTTAATTGATTATCATACCTAACTTTTTAAAATATTGCTATATTTTAAAGAAATGCAATCAGAAAAGGTATAAAAGATCCCGGGTATTAGATTCGACTGTTCTCTTTTCAATGGTCTGAGAACTGAATACCTCATTAAGGAAGTGAGGCCCGGCTGTTGTCATAAGTTACTTCTAAGGACTTCCAGATTCAGTTCTAAATGATGGGAAAAGATGTCATGAAAATTGCATATAAGAACAACAGGGTGTTATAAAATAACAAAGTAAGACCTTGCTCAAAAACACTCGCCTGACACCTTGTTTTTATGTTTGTTTTCCCCTGCTTTCCTCCTTTCCTTTAAACATAGACATGCATCATTAGCTGTTTCTTATATTACTATCGAACACTTAGGGGCCGCGGCCACAGCATGTGGAAAAAGCATTTGAAAATCACACTTTTGAATCATCTAAGTAGGATAAGGAGTGTATGGCATATCATAACGTTTCGATATATAGACATAATTTTTTATTCCAAGATATTCTGATCCCTACAGTTCTATAGGAGCTGTCATAAAATTTTAGCGACTTAATTACGACTTGTTAATTTGCTTTTCCAACGCAATTAATAAATATCAGAACACTAAAAGTATAACAGAACTTTTTTTTTGCCGAGCATAGTACCAGAGTGGTCAAATGATGTCGAATCGAGAAGCTTTGCAAAATTTTTACTTTAATGTTGGAATTCTGGATCGATAAAATATGCATGTCAGATCTTAGCAGATAATATATAATTATATATTATCTGCTATTAGCAGATAATATATGAATATAGTCGTATAAATATGGTTGAGCTGGTAGACAACCATAGGAATAACATTGATCATACTCAATCCATATATGGTCTCGGGACTCAGCAAAAGTCTTTGTTACATCTTTTTAGTTAATGCTGAACACAAAGATATTTGTCAAGCTCCCATATGAACGAAATTTGTATTTAGCATTAAGTATTCAATCATTATTATCATATCGTGACTTCCGCTTAGGCAGTATATATGACGAACCTGCACCCTAACTCACCATCTGAGTTGTGGTAGCTCAATGGTTAGAGGTCATCAGAAGGTTGTTGGTTCGATCCCCGTCTAGGGCTCAGAAATCATTTTTCTGTTCTATCTTTTTGTTAACCTTTATCCAAACTTGTGCACGGTGAGAACAAGGTGCTTTTTGGAATAATGAGGCGATCATCCAGTGACAGAGTTTGTGCCTTACTCAGCCATGCTGTTTAAATATTAATAACTATAAAAGGACTGTACCAACATAAGATCGAAGCTCACTATAAGCCTTTTGAAATTTGCTGAGTTTCCACAGCGTACCTCGATTGAATATACATTGATCTATTTTCAGGAATTTTCATGTATGGAATGAAATATGGACTAAGAGAAAAGATCTTCCAAACAACATCTACGACGGATGGCAAGCCGTTGATTCAACACCACAAGAAAGAAGTTCTGGGCTCCATCAAATGGGACCCGCTCCTTTAAAAGCCATTAAAGAAGGTGAAGTTTACGCTGGTTTTGACACCGGGTTTGTTTTTGCTGAAGTTAATGCCGATTATGTAAAGTGGATTGTCAAACAAGACAAGCACAATGATATTATTTACCAAAGTAAGTATAGACGACTACAACAATTGAATTGCTTTAATAATTAACAGTTACTTCTTCGGAAATGGGATGCTTGTACAAACTACTGAAAGATCGAATCAAATAACTGTGTCTAATAAAACCGGTTTCAGGCACCTAGAGTCGCTGAAAAAATTATCGAACATTTATTGAACTCCATGTTAATTGTAAGACATTAAATTGATTTAAGTTTAAGGATGGTAACTTCACTTCATCTCCATGCTGATTTTTAATTTAATTTTATTCTATCTGATTCAAAGAAAATCTGATATGACATAATAGACGTATTCTTTCTGCAGTCGTTTACTTTTTAACGCCAAGAACAAGAGGACAAACGAGAAAACAAAGCCAAAACAAAGAGAGAACAAAGAATTGTACAATCAGCACAAGGTATCTTGTGTTCATTGTGATTTTGCCCTTAACAAAGATACAGCAATTATACGATTGTACCCTCATAGAATAATGCCTTATGAATCGGTTTTTAAATATTACATTTATTTATATAGAATCATGATCACTTCGGATTCCTTTGTTCTCCATGGGTGGCTTGTCCCTAGAATTTCATTCGTAACTCATGCAATACGGAAAATTTCCCTATGTCTACTAAATTTACCTCATGAAGAATATATTCGTGAGGTAAATTTAGTCGAAAGGCAAAAGATTATGTCGTCCACTAAATTTCGATCATTTTAACATGCGTCATATCAGCATGCATGAGGGAAAATTGGAAGAAAGCGGAACTTTAGCTTTCTAGGCGCAGGCTGTGAAATGAAGTCAAAGGAGCCTTCCACCCCTCTCCATTTATATTCTGTGTCTTAACTTTCAGAAATAATGGGTTTTAGTTATAGTACTACTGTATCCGTAATCCATGTGGGAGCGTCATGACATTTGTATGTTCCTAGCTGATCATTGTATCACGAAGGGATAGCATGGCATTTCGGTGATTAGTGATTAACTCCTTCCCTGTCAAGCGGGACTTCTATTTTTTTACGTTGGTTAACGCCAGACGATTTTACTTGTAGCAGTGAAGCTAAGATTTAAATGTCCCTCAAGCCTCGGGAGGTTTAGGGGGGTACTGGTTGTACAGTAGTAGCGCACGTGTCTCCCACCCCTGTGACTCGAGTTCGATTCCTAGCTCCATGCAGTTTTCCGAACAAAGTTACCTTGGTAACGTGTCAGAAGAGTTATATTAATTGCTGAACACATATATATGCGAAAAACCAATAGAGTGCTCAGTACCATTTGACAGAGCTACATTACAGTCAGATATTAATAGAGAAAATAATAATAGAGAAAATAATAGGACATTAATAGAGAAAATAATAAAAGAAATAACAGATTGTCATTAGTTATGACATTTCATCTAGCGTTGTCGGGGGTAGGTAAAATTATTGAGTCACCCTGGCCTATTTTGCATGCCTCGGATGACATGAGAGGTATTTTTGAAGAAAAGCCGATGATAGTATATCGGAGTCCAAAGAATTTAACAGATAATTTAGTAAGATCAAAGCTTAAGGGAGAAGATAGTAAGGATAAAGGTATAAGAAAGTGTGGTAAATCACGCTGCCAAATTTGCAATTTTGTGGAGGAGGGTTCTACATTTTGTAGAAATGGTTGTATATTTTATATTAATTATTTGTTTGATTGCGATTCGGCAGGAGTGATAAACCTAATAATGTGTAAGAAGTGTTTAAAGGTTTATGTGGGTAGCACGATAACGTCTTTCAGGATGAGGTTTAATAACCATAAAAGTAGCGTCAAAAGGTATGGTAAGGGCCAAAGTGGTATACCGAGAGCACATTTGTATGCCAATTTTTATGAGGGGAGGCATGAAAGAATTAAATATATGTTTGTTATACGCATGCTCAAGCTAGTCTACTCAGAAGAACTTTCTGAGCCCCTGACGGGAATCGAACCCGTAACCTTCTGATCGCCGGTGAGATGCTCTAACCATTGAGCTACATAGACTCAGATGGTGAGCGAAGGTTACATTTATATACTAGTTCGTATAGATGGTAGACATATGTACTGCCAGTCTGCAAGTCTCGATATGTCGCCTATTTATTGAGTGATAATCAATGATGTTAGGAAATGTGGTAGCTTGGTTGTTAAATGATGTTTGTTATACGCATGCTCGAGCTAGTCTACTCAGAAAAAACTTTCTGAGCCCCTGACGGGAATCGAACCCGTAACCTTCTGATCGCCGTTGAGATGCTCTAACCATTGAGCTACATAGACTCTGATGGTGAGCGAAGGTTACATTTATATACTAGTTCGTATATAAAAACGTATATATACATATATATATAACCCAAATAGAGACAAATGTTTAGCTGTCGCTACTCCGAGTTTCACGCGGTCTAAGTAGAAGTAAATAGAAAAGATAAAATATTGCTGTCGCTAGTCTGAATAAATACAAAATTTTGTCTTTTGTATTTACTTATTCGCTCTACCGGTAATGGTATTGAGCGCTCTATATTTTCGCACCAACGCTGTAACCTTCGTGGTACTCATCATTGGTATCTATATATATATACTGTATATAACTACAGACGGATATATATGGTAACACGAACACAGGGTTATCGTGGCTTTCATCTTGCCATACAGCGTGAGTGAGTATATACGCTATTATTTCATATGTTTTCTTTTGCTTTAATTTCTTTTGCTTTAATTTTAGGAGCACAATATCAAAACACCAGGCATATTGGAAAATATATCAGCACTAAAAAGGTTGGGGAAAACAAAAGAGAAGACATCACCCACCTGTACAAGTATCCTGAAAACTCACAAAAGGAACGAGATGCATTTAACACCGCTTACAGCTATGGCAAAGGTCCAAAAAACGCCACTGATCAATTAAATATTGAAGAAGAAGGAAAAGACTTAACCCTTGGTATGTATTATATTACAGAAATTTTCAAAAAATGTTAGACAAAATCACTAGTTTAAGTGCAAGGAATTGTACCATCAAAGTTAAAGTGTATATGAAACGGACTTTTTTCATTGTTTAAAAATATTATTGCTGATAAAAATCGGATTCATAAAAGAAATTACTCGAAAATATCTACCAAAACTTTTTATTACAAAAGCCATTGATACTTTGACTTCAAAAATTGACCAGAGTGTGCAGTCAAAATCAAGTGACTATGTGTTGTTTACGTCAAATAGTTTGCAAGTTGTTAAAGACGGAGGAATCTACGATTAAAGCTGTGAAATAGGGTGGAAAATATTGCTGAATTTGGGTCTATTCCGAGTCAAATTTGAAGTCAAAATACCACTTGTTAAGGGTGTTCGGACGTGTTCCGTTACTAGGTAACTTGTTACTAAGGCTATTTAATTTTTTAAAGCTTTCGTACCAATGTTTTTTCCGATCGGGAAATGTTTATCCTCAAAACATATTTTTAATAGATGAAAATACCAAATGAATGCTGACAATGTATGAGAAGCAGTACGCAAATGGTATAAAAGTTGCAAAAAGGTAGTACTGGGGCAGTACTATCGTCGTGATAAAAGCCGAGAGACCTAGATAACTCAGTGAAAGATGGTGAAACCCAAACAAAGGTATAGAAACGATGTCGAGAGCGAAGGATGAATAAAATTCAAAGATTTTAAAAATAAGTAAAGGTTTTCAAACTGCAAGCAAAGATTGGAGCAGTGCGAGCCCCAGAAATTAGTAGTATTTTCATATTGCTCATAGCCAGAAAGCCAAACAACTCAACGTAGTGAAAAGTAATTACGCCGGCAAAATGGATAGCAAACGGGATTGAAGATGTTGAGTGTTGAATACGGGCTATATCGAGACTTTCACATCAGACCTCAATGACTTCGTACCAGCAATATAGATAACCGAAACAGCTTTTTATCCTAAAGTTGATAATTTCTACAATTTTCGAAAGTATTCTCCAAATACCGGCTTATAAGTTTTGGTTACTGTTAGAAATCCTTTTTCCACAAAACTACGTATGCATTTAAACATTGAGGTAAAATGACAAAAATATTGTATTTTAGTGAATCGTAAATGAGCATCAAATCTTCAAAATTCACTTACTTTTTTTAATAAGGCACTTTTCCTTTATACGATACACCTAAAAGAACCTTAATTTCATCATCAGTGGAAATTATAGAATTTTTCAGATATCGCTTACGTCATTATAACGTAATTACGTGACGTAATCGCCATAAAAGAACTTTGTACACATAAGCCACATGCAAGATATTATGGAGGGGAGTAAATTTACACTGACTTAGACGCCCGTTTGAGGCATCAAAAGTTCCCTTACAAACAACAACATAAAATAAACAAATCAGAACACTTTTAATGGCAATAAAAATGTACTTTTTTTTTTATAAATTTTATAAAAAACATTTGCTTCATATGCGCTTACACAAAAGTTGGACTTAAGTTAGACAAGATGCGTAAACACGTCAAAACTCTAATACAAACCAAATGGTTACATCAGAGCTCCAATTGCAAAACATGTGATCAAGCTCGAACTAAATTTACAAATAATGGGAATTTCAATCCTTTAACTCATTAAGTCGGAACAAATTGATAAAACGGTTCGAGAAAGGTCAACTTCGTGTCACAGCTCTGTTGCCGGGCGACGCGCGCCAAAAAACCCCACTATCTGACTTAATTTTTACGTAGATTTTTAAAACACAAACTTTCTTTTGAGTCAAAGTTTGAATAGGAAGTAAGTCGAAATGGCAAAAGTTAACACCGTACACTGACGACGGATATTCGAGAGATCGGCCGGAATGCAATAAACAAAATCAAAAATGACGTCAAAATAGTTGGATTCGACCAGGTTTCGATCTTACTCATGGCAGTATTTTATAGAATCCGAAATAATCAATTTTCGAACAAATGATTTCTTTTCTGACTCATAAAAGTACCAGTAAATTAATAAAAAGGTTTAAAAACTGTTGCAGAACTGCATGTCATGGTTATAGGAAATATTTATGTTATACCCATTCGTGCTCAACGTTCATTTAATTTGCTAATGAAGTATAGTGTCATCCGAATCGTGTAACATGGTAAAGCAACTTGGTTACCAGTAAATTTTATGAAAAGTAATATGTACAGTTTTAACCAGTGGCATAGGCAAGGGGGTTTGGGAAGTCGTACGGCGCTTACTCGGGCTCCGGATTGTGAGACAGGCAACATGGACATGAGGGCTCGTCTGGCAAATTAAATAATTTTTGGTAGTATTGTATTCACGTCTCTGAGGATGGTTTCCGTACAGGAAACCGAAACGTCAGACAAAAACATGAATTTTTTGAACCAAAATCCGGATGAACACGTAATCATTAATTCTAGTATTGTACTTCTTGCGGATTATTCTCGTTCAAAACCATGTTAAATAAGGCAATTTTTTTTTCATCTTACAGCGCAACGATGACGACTAAAAACATTGCAAGTTGTGCATAAAGGGTGTCACACGTTCGCAATATTTTTTTGCAAATTGAAACGCACCCAATTATAAATGTTAGAGGGGCAACACGATGGGCAGTACCTTGTTATCTTTTCGAAGCTCAATTTTTCCTTATGGCTCAATTTCTTTTCCTCACTGTGTAATTCAAGAGATATGCCGTTTGCATTTGTATTGTTTACAATAATGATGACGGTAGTTTAATGGACCTTATGCATTATCGAAAGAAATTATAGTAATTTAACTAAAATATTTTAGATGATGTCGACTGCCCTTTTTGAGGGGCAAGCATGAAACATTTAGCTGAATATGAAATTTTGCTTTCGAAGTTTCAAAAAACTCTACAATTCAAAGTATTTCTTTTTTGTATTCATGTAAAATTATGGATGCATACTGCCACGCTCAAAAGATATAAAATTCTGCTACAATCGTGGTTCTCCAAACTGGTTGAGATTTTACACATTTGACCTGGAGACAATTATACAAATTTCATTAATCCGCCGTTCAAAACGTCCTCGATCGACAGATTCATTTTCTCATCCTTTATTAATCCAAATATCGGATTTATCAGGATGCTTGCTTGTTTAAGTGTTGTGTCTTACATTTATTCATTCACCAACTGTTCCAATATCTATTCCGTTGAAAACCACAAGAAGAGGTTAATATTCATTATGAGTCAAGGTTTATCTCATTTCTGGGATTAGGGTTGAAAAATGAGTTATGGACTAAAAAGGATGGAACAACAGCATTCATATCATTAATAATAATGTAGTTATTTTAATACTACGTGGGTATGTATACAAGGTAAAAGAACCTTCAATTTGCCACGGATACTTTCATATCCATTCAAATACAGAATTTGTGCGCATACTTTCAATAACGGTCTTCGTAGATTCTCAGGGTGGCAGGTTCAATTCCCAGCAAGAGGCCCTAGAGTTACATTTTTCACAACTGTTCCCGGTGTAACGCGAAATTTATGAGCTGCGAAATAAACGACTTGTGTGCTGTTGCACACGCATACAAGAAGCTCAGTATAAGTTGCAGTAGATTTGTATCAGATATTTCGCAAGCGATTAGGCCAGGATCGTATACTTTGTTTTGCTTTACTTTTACGACCGTTGTTCGACGATTCTTTGTGCGTTGTTCTACTGTTGGTTTGTTCAAAAGGTTTGTTTGATTGAGCTGGGATTTTTGTAACTTTTCGACCAAAATTTCGTGTGAACGCTTTAAGATCTTCATCGCGCACGGACTTTAAAGTACGAATGAAATACCATATAAATTTCATCATCGGAAATTTCATAATTGTCGTTTAAGTGCTTGCAAATTTCATTCATAGGACATCCTTGTTCATGGGCAGCAATATAAAGTCGTCGGCAAAACTGAAAAACTCACAATTTAATGACTTTGGACTCAAAACTCAGTGTTCGTATCCTTTACCGATTGAAAAACTCTGATGGGTAAAGTGGGGTCGCGTAGATCGTTAACCAGGTTTCAGTAACGTTCTTTAATTGTTTAGCATTTCTCTGATCTTTCACTGCCAGAGGTCTGACGTGGTTGGCCTTAGTTATTTCGCAATCATAAGTTTTGCGCCTACACGTGCATGTCTGACTCGTCACGCATGGTCAGTTGTTTCGCAGCCGTCACTTATTTCGCTTGACACCGGTTAGGTCTTAAAAGGATCTCATTCTGCCACCCGAACATTTCCTTCGTCTCTATAAATTCCGTTACTGAAATATGTTTTTGTCCACCAGTTATGAAAAAAAAAAACGTATTAAGCGGCTATCCATGTAATTTAGACGAAAAATACCTGGTTGAAGACTTAGTTGCTCTCGTCTGGATGATTTTTGATGTTTTAAAGTGTTCAAGTTCTAATTTGTAAAATGTTTTAGATTTAAACACAGATCCTGACAAGACTATTCCATGCGGAAAAAACTTTACTTGTCGAATACGAGTAAAAAATGTTTCAAAACGAAAACTGACGGTGAACTTGACTGGTGTGATCAGTTCTGTACAATATACTGGAGAAGTCAAAATGTTTGTCAAAAGACAGAAATTTCAAAGGATTGAAATTGACTCTGGCAAAGGTATGTAGATATATTTAATTTTTAGAATCATTTATCGTTATTCCATTCATCCTTCTCATCTTTTTGTTGGGCTGAAATATCGCCACGTCACCGGTAAATAAAGTCGAAGTCTCAGAAAATCTTGCTGGTCAAGCTGTGGAATTCTATCGTCTCAGAGAGACTCTGAACTCCACACGGATGTCGAACCCGAAACCGAAGTGTAACCTTGCTATGCCATCCGAATAGGCCCTTTGCAGCTTGGCCAAAAACACTTTGCATACCAATACCTGGAGAGCAAGCGAAATTCAGTTCGTTCTCTTTTTCTTCGTTTTAGGAATCCCTCTGTTTATCATGCTCTCCAGTTTTTCATTGTTCTGAGATAGTATTCTGAACAAGTTGCAAAAAGTTTTCAGTTGACTTCAGCAGTGTAGATTTAATGTGAATTTATCGTTTCACATTACCCTGAGGATGATTCTGAAATAGAATTGAAACACTGCACATCCCCTTGGATAGCGTTAAGTTGTTGCGAGAACATCTCGTACACTTAGGTTGGATAATAACTCGCCTCCAATCCCTGTAGACTCGATAGCTCAACAGGTAGAGCGGCGGACCAGCTTCCCGAAGGTGCTAGTTCAAATCCCGCTCGAGTCAACTTTTTCAGTTGACTTCAGTAGTGTAGGTTTAATGTGAATTTATCGTTTCCTATTACCCTGAGGATGATTCTGAAACCATATGAACTGGAAATGGCTTTTGACGGGAATGACCGCAATTCTGCTCATACATTAAAAGATGGATAAAAGTGCATAAAAGTCCATATTAGCTGTGTGTATGTAGCCAATCCAAATTTCGGAGAGAATCAAATTTGTGTAGTAATTGGCAATTATAGAGGTAATCAATGTTTCAGGCGGAGATAATAATCGTCAATCGTGATCGATGTAAAGGCATAAATCAGTAGAAAGAATTTTTTAGCTGGTGTTTCGTCCCTAAACCTGAATTATCTTCTTAGTTATAATAATACTCAATAAGTCTTGTTGGTAAATTTCCTGCTATGTTCTAGTCGAAAGATATTTTTGTTACTATGAAGATGATAAAAGCTTAGTATCGCAACGTCAGTTGAACAATTTGTCAATGTTTCAGGGATGTCATAAAAATGTGAAGTCAAGGAAATAGGGGCGCCATTATTTAAACTTTCCACTCTGTTGGCAAAAACTCCATGTCAGTTGGGTGATCAGTGTCAAGTCAATGCGTTATTTTTATTTATTTTTTTATTTAAAAATATTTAAAAACGGTAACCCTTCAGGGCTCTTAGGCACCTGGTTTTCAAGAGGCCGTTTGTTACG
>JBAHVQ010000116.1:123616-137427 GCA_036872915.1 Nanipora kamurai
AGCCGCTAAGGCTGTCGAAACGTCAGTCACTTCTACCAACAGTCTTTCTCAAGACTACACTAACCTGGACAATCAACCTCCACATACATGTCATGATTCTTCCAGGTTTTAACCATTTACTTCATAAAATAAATAATTAAAAAAATGTTTATAAATGATTTAAATCTAAATTTAAATAAATTAAAATTTCCCGCCTCTATTACGTGTTTGGGCAAATTGTTCCATTCTCCAATAATTCTTACAAAGAAAGAATATTTATAGCAATTACATTTCGTAACCTGGACGCATATCTTGTAATCATGGTTCGCTCTGGTACGCTTTGAGGCCAGTTCAAAGTAAATGTCAAAATCCAGTTTATTGATCTGAAATACTATCTTTTTACATTTGATTAAGGATAAATAAAGTGTGGGTCTCACAAGCGATTTATATAACATCGAAAAAACCGATTTATTCACCGTGCCACCTGTGCGTTTGATACCAAGTACTTTGTTTGCTTTACTGATGGTTATAGCTACATGCTGACTCCACCAGAGATCTTTCGTGATGGTAATCCGCAGGTCTTTAACTTGTTCAACTGATATGATGTAAATACCCGATGAAGATAATGAGTAAGTCGCAGTAGACTTGTCAAGTTTATGGGTAATACGCGTCGTTTCACACTTGTCCGAATTGAAAGGTCATTGCCATATCGCGGACCATTTATGAATGCGAGTCAAGTCTGACTGTAAGAATGGTAAATGGTTTATTTTTTGCCATCAAAAACACTTAGTATAATACATAATTAATAAAATACTTCTAATGTTAATGGCGAGGAAGTTTAAAATTGAAACCATATGGTTTATTAATATTTAGACTACCTCAAGATCAGATATATAGCATGAATTAAATAGCATTACAATGAGAGCTTAGTATGTTAACAAAACGTGAAGAAAACAAAATAAAATTTAAACTCATGATGCAGACATGTTTCCATATTCAGAGCATCAGTACCTTTTCAAATTAGATGTAAATAAAGAAAGTGAGGTTTAATCTCATTTGGGAGAGAATTATAGAATTTAGAACCTTGATACTGAGTAGAAAATTGTCTTAGTTTCGTCCTGCAAAACGGAACTCGTAGGCTTTTGCAATTTTTCGTATTATAATTATGAGGTTGGTTACTAGATACAAACATATTATTAAAATATTTTGAAACAAGTTTATTTATGCATGAAAACACAAATTGTCCCATTTGTAATTTGCAGCTATCATGAAATTTTAATATATGAAGATCTCTGAATATAGGATCTGTGTGAGCATCACACTTACTAAAGTTTAATATTCTAGCCATACATTTCGGCAATAGAACAATACGGCGAAGATTAGTTGGATAGGTAGAAGCCCACACAATATTGCAATATTGCAAATATGGGTACACCATAGACAAATTTAAAGTTCGTAATGAAACCTTGGTAAGGTAAAAACCCGCTCTAAAGATTATTCCAATAGATTTTGATATTTTATTAGATATGTGGGATATATAGGTAATTTCCATGACAGGTTTTCATCTAATACTAGACCAAGAAACAAAGTTTCCTTTACTCGACTTATAATTTGATTATTAATAGACAGCTGGATATCATAGCGCTGTCTTCTTTGTCTTGGTTTAAAAATTATGAATTTAGTTTTCTTTAAGTTTAAAGAGAGTTTATTTGCCCTAAACCAAGCAGATAATCTTTCAACTTCCAAGTTCAAAATACTAACCAGATGGTCAATATTTTCATGTAAATAAAATACGTTAGTGTCATCGGCGAATAAAATAAGCTCTACTGTTTTGGAAACATTACATAGATCATTTATATAAATTAAGAAGAATAAGGGACCCAAGACAGAATCTCCGAGTAGTTTTAACGTTGGATTTGTTATTTAGCAATTGTTCTTTATAATATAATCGTTTAGTAATTCTGATAGAATGATTAAGTTTATTCTTATAGGTTTTATACTGTATTTCATATGAAAGAAGTGGAATACGAAGATATCGCTTATAAAGCTTATTTTTCTTCTTCATAGATTTAAGACTTGTACATCAGCTGCTCTGTCACTGATTTCTCTATGAAGTTTAGTATCGTCTGCGTGCAACTTGACTTTTGATGTGACTGTAGTTGATATGTCATTGACGTAAATAAGGAACAAGATCGCTCGTAGAATAGTTCCTTGGGGTACACCGGATTTAACATATGACCATGATGGATATGTGCAACGCACTACGACACGTTGATTACGGTTACAGAACAACGATGTTAGTTGCTACTCCGAGTGACGAACCATACCAGACAAATAGGGAAAACTCTACTTGGCCCGGCAGGGATTCGAGCCCGCGACCTTCGGTTTACTACTCCGACGCTCTACCAACTGAGCTACAGGTCAAGTTGGGAGCTGGTCGCGAAATGATGTTTAAGCTATTTAAAATCAGATAAGATTTAAATGTCCCAATATGGAGGAAACTAGTATATGTTTCAAAATATCAAGAGCCCAAGTAACATCATTTCGTGACCAGCTCCCAACTTGACCTGCAGATCAGTTGGTAGAGCGTTGGACTAGTAAACAGAGTTCGCTAGTAAACCGAATTCGCGAAATTCGCGGGTTCGAATCTCTGCCGGGCCAAATAAAGTTTTCTCTACTTGTCCGGTATGGTTCATTACTCGGAGTGACATCCACCATCAGTAAGTTTCTTACGGTTGGTTAAAAAATTTCTACACTAAAGCAGTAAAGAGTCGTCAATACAGCTACATCAGCAGGGTTCAATTTATTGCGAGACTTTACCCAATCATCGAAGCAAGACAATAACTGAATGAGGGTAGATCTTTCAATTAGATATACACGTTGATTTGGATGGAATAGATTTTGATCTGACCAGAAATTCACCACTCGGTTTTACACCAGATATTCACCAGAAATTCACAACTCGGTTTTGGGCCCTTAGTCGTGGTATCCACCATTCATTCCGATGGTTGCCATCGTGTTTGCAGTTCCTAAGTGCATGATTTGTTGGTGCAGGTAGAATGAGTTTCTCAGCGAACAATCGTCTCTCGATACGTGTCGGTTTGTATCCTGGAATCCGTCCCTTGTAATCGAGAATTTCTGTTCTTTCTTCCTCGCTCTGTTCGGCTGGAATATCTCTTTGTATTCCTTTATGCAGTGGTTCGTGGAACACGTTATTTTTCTGTTGTTAGCGGTCCGGTTCGTTTTTTGAACCCCGGCTGATGGAGACGTTGTTTAAGAACCATAATACCCAGGCTATAATTCTTAGGGTTCACCAATACGTATTCTTTGTCAAGAGCATTTCCCATTCGTCTGGATCCAGTTCCTTGTAGAAGAAGGTTTCTTCTTTTAAAGGCTTATATTTTTTGTATATATCTCCGGAGCATACGAAGTTTGGTTATCACTACCGTTCATCGAGTAACTATTCAGGACAAGTGCATCACCCTCCCTTCACTAATCTATTTACACTGGCTCCTCGACTTTCTAGATCCGCCAAATACTTGTCTGTTGGGGTTGCGTATCGAGCAGCCGAGCTCTAGAAATAGTTTACCTAATTACCTTAAAGATAATAGTATGTCACTAACTACTTTTAAAAAGTTTTATTAAAGAACTGAATATTTATAATGATAATATTTGTAATAATAATGATTGGCGAGTAGTTTGTAAGTAATTTGTAAAAAGTATATTTTGTAGTTTAAATCTTGTGTAGGTTTTACAGATTTTAGATTTTAAGAAAATTTCATTTATGTAGTTAGTTAAGTAGAATTTAAGATTTAAGTAGAGATCCAGTACAACGGCACCATACTATCCATTCATACTGTTACAGAGCAATGGCTTCAATGCTCTCAAATTCCTAACCCTGTTTGGTGCCATCTAGCCACTTGCTAACTCCAATCTGGCTATGGAGGTGTTCTGCTTCGAGATTCTTGACTTCGATGTCACGAGGCCCTAGACCCCTCGAGTGTCACTCTCCACCACTGCAATGCTTACTGCAGAGCAGGCAGTATTACTTGCGTCGGTGAATACATTAAGATGTATTGCTTTGATCTTACTCATGCCTTACGCTATGCTTCTGGGTACTTTGACAGATCTCAGCTGGCTACTCCATCTCAACCATTCCTTTGTCTACTGGTTTGGCACTCCAGTATTCAATCCCTGTTTTGACAGGCATGCCTCTCGATATATAAGTTTTCCCTCGACAAGATAGGCAATATGATGCCAAGTGGGTCGTAAATAGTTCCAAGTTGACTAAGTATTTTCTATTTCGTCACTGGCTGATTGGCGGGAAGGGATCTAGCGTTTACCTCCAAGGTGTCTTGTTTCTTCTCCCATGCGTGACCAAGTATCTTGCTTGGGTTAATTCCATCTTCACTCTCTCGGTCCTGTAAGTTGGACTCCTGTTTATGGATGGGAAACTGCGCACTCTCTATGATGTTGGCTTCTCGCTTGAAATCTTATAACTCCTGTATGTTGTTGCCAATCTTCATCAAATTATCTACATATGTGTTCTCTCTTAGGACGTGAACGGTTTCCTCTAGCTTCGCAGGTTGCTGATCAGTGATATTGAAGGGTTTCTCCCAACAAGAAAGGACTTGACTCCACTCCAAAGGGCACTCTAGCGAATCGAAGATGCTGTTCGTTACCATTTATGTTAAACAGGAATCGGACTGCATCTCTATCCTCTTGTTTGACGCTTATTTACAGAAATGCCTTCTGAATATCAGCAAGCAGAATGTACGTCGATATGCGAGCTCTAATCATTACATCCCGCAGAAGACGTTGCAACGGTTGGTCAGTATAGATAGAATCATCAATACTGTTCGCTAGTGGATAAGATTTGGCACTTGCGTTGAATACCATCCTAACTTTCCTGCTGGTTACATGTGTCCCCTCTGATTACTGGTTTGTGGGGCAAGGTTTGATCACCAGTTGGTTTCTCTGGCGCTTCCTAAACAATACCTCTGCTCAGCTGCTCTTTCACTGTTTTTTCATATTCCTCCTTCAACTTTGGGTTTTGGCTCAGCTTTGGTTCTACATCGGCAAGACACTTCCTGCTTGGTTACTCATTCGTGATGCTCAACTCACTCCCAGATATCCACGGCACACTCACCTCATACCTCCCGTCTTCTTTTCTTGCTATGTTCTCCTTAACGTCTTTGTAGACTTGAAGTTTATCATCCCCCTCTGTCTACTACTTCTAATACTTCCATGCAGCAGAGTTTCTTGTAATCGCAGGCCTCCTTCACGAGTATGCATTTGTTGTCAGCATACTCCTTTCCCCTATGGATAACCCATCCGAACGTTGTACCCTCAACGAATGGATCTTCTGGTCGTTCCTTGAGTATTTGTTCAGTTTTTATCTTGCAATAGGTGGTGTCACCTAGTATTACATGGATGGGGTACTCATCGTTCCCTGTATGTCATGCAGAATTTCATGTCTCGGGCATGGCTATACTTTTTCTTCACTTCTTTAATTGCTGGTCGCTTGATGACTGTGGAATCTGACATTTTGCTTCCGGTAGTTTCAACCATTTCTGCCGCTCGACCGTCAATTGAGTTGATAACAACGTCGAACAAGGGCAATGACCGCTTCCTTACACTGTTTACTCTAAAGATGTGGGGTGACTCATGGCGTCTGCAAGTCAGCTTCAATTTCTCAACTGCATCCCTTGATATAAAATTCCTCCCAGGATCAAAGTAGGATCACAAGATGACACCTTGCACTTTCAACGGAATTATGGCTGGAAATGTTTTCTTATCCGTTACGGAAATGTAATCAGTAAACACAATATCCTGTTGATCACACAAGCTAGTGTGATGTTTCGGCTTCCATATAAAACAGCTCTGCCTCGGCATTCCTCTCTCTAAGACCTTGACGAGCACAGTTAAAACACAATTTCTTTTCAACGAAAAAACCCCTCTGTTTCGTCGATGTATCAAAAACTGGGCAACTCTCTCCTTAATATTCTTTTGCACAGAATATGCAGCGGAAAGGGGGTTACTTCATCTTTCTTGTCATCCGTCCCGTCTCGTCCCTTCCGCGAATACCAATTCTTTTCCCTTCTCCTGTTGTCAGGCTATCTTGTTGTCTCCTAACTAGTGCTCTTATTTGATCTTAACCACTTTTGTAGGGCTTTGAGTAAGTTTTCCATCCCCAGTCCTCCCAGTAATCACCCGTGCTCACCAAGTCAGGTTTAACACGGGGCAATTTATTTAGTGTTGCCATGCCAAACAACTTGAATATGTCACTCTCCTCAAGGGTCTGTGAGGCCTCAAAGTTCTTCCTTAGTTGTTTGTAGAACGTTTGCACCTTCTCATAGTTGGTCCCCTTCACCGTTGACTGGTTTATTATTTCTCCCATGAGAGCATGACCACTAACTCAGTTTGACCAAACTCACTTTTAAGTCTTTCCCACGCCGTCCTATATCCTGCTGAGTTAGGTTTAACATTCCATATTTTTTCTCTTACCTTGGAATACTCAATCTATAAGAGGTATCCAAACTTCTCTTCATCTGTGATTTAATTTTCAATTTTGGTAATTTGGCATTGGTAGCTTTAGCGCTCTTTTCCTTTTCCGACTTTTTCTCTGTCATCTTTAGTTCTGCTTTGAATCTTTCTTCCACATTTGCCTCTCTCGTTGTTGTATTTCCTGGCGAAATTGTTCTTCTCCCTTGTATTTGAAATCCAGTTTCTTCATCTCGACTTATCTTTCCTTCTCTTCCAACGCTTTGACGAGTCTCCCTCTTTCTTCAACCAACGGGGCATATGTTGGCTTGATGTCCTGTAGACGTTTCGTTCAACTTTAAGTTCTTGCATTTGCAAAATACAAGATCGTTCAAATGATCAAGGATTTCGTCAGTTCGTTTGCAAGTAACCTTGATTTTCTTCATGTCCTAGTTCATAATCAACTCGTAGACATCTTGTAAGTAATACTTGAATTTCTTGACTTCCAACGTCTTTCTCGTCCTTCTCCTCTTTCTCGGTAATTTTTGGTTCTTCTTTCTTAAGCTCATCCACATCAATTTCGGCCCCTCGCTACCCTAAAAATTTACCTCGATATAATGCTGTATTCGCTTGAAAAATCTCCCCAACTCACGTGTGTCCTGGACATCACTAATGCCCTGAATTTGTGTCTATAGACTGGAATTTGCTTGAATAAAACAAAAAACACGATCTCCTCAACTCTCTGATTGTTTTGGCAACATTAAAATCCCGGATGAGCTTAATTTACTTAGGGGGGTGGGATAGTCCAACTTTAGCTCTTCAAAGAAATTGAGAGCAAATAACCTAATTGTCCTAGAAGAAACCAATGCATTTTTGATAGTTTTCAAACTTGTTATGAAAAACTTGGTATAAAGATTGTTTTTTCCCGAAAAAACTCGGTCTCATTTCGTTAACCGCTGGTACTCGATATCTATCGAGCAACAGATGTCAGTCGAGTAGCGTAGCCAATCGGATTATCGCATTTACATTAGACTATTAGTAAGTTCTACTAAATATGTATATGTACTTTTATATATATCTGTATATACACTGTAAGGTATATGTATATAGATGTGTATATATAGATATGTATATATAGTGCACTCTTTAGTGCATGCCGACATGTAACACAACACCATCTATGAACCTATATATCGTGAATAATTAAATGATCTGTCAGTTGCCTGATGATCGCCTGAGCGCGTGAAACTCAGAGTAGCGACAGCAAATTTCGTCTATTTCTTATTCTTTATTCGCTCTACTTGTATGGTATTGAGCGCTCTTTATTCTCAAGTCAGCACTACAACCTTCTTGGTTATCATTCTTGGTTTAGATGTATATATATATATATATATGCATGCCTACAAAATGGTCTTTGCCTGTCTCAGTATGCCTATGCAGTTCTGCTGATGAGTGCCTCACTACCAGCTGTTTCGCCTATTGAGGCTTGTTAGCACAGTGTAGCTGATGGTAAGTCAGTACAACTAATACACACACACACACACACATACACACATATACATACCGTAAATTGCAAAAATTATGCCAAAGGAGATAACAACACACGAACATATCGGGTGCATCGTGGGATTGATTTCTTTCAACAATAATTAACATATTTTAATTCAGCAATTTTCTATAACCGGTCCACCATAGCTTAAAAAATATCTAGTGTCGATCTTCCCTCTCGCGTTATTTGTCTATAATTTGGTCTGGGATTATGTCCCAGAGATATTTTGCTACGGTTCTGCAATTATCACAAAGAAGCGTCCATCGGATAATCAAGGGATTGATAAACTGTAAAACAGTTAGAAGGGCATGCCGACCGTCATTACACATTTACGAACAGTTTGTACTGATTGAAGCAATTTGGAGTAACTCCTCGCTAACTTTGCAAGAGCTGATGTTTCAAATAAATAGAGCTACCGGACGTGAATTTCACAGCTCAACATTCCTATAGGTAAATATAATTCAATGACTATACCCACAAGATTTTTGCGGCTCTTATACATGTTAACATCTATTACCCTGAGGTCGATAGTTCAAAGCCTAGATAGCTTACCGTATTTATTCTATTAAACGCCCAGGGCGTTTATTTAAAAAAACACTTTCAGAAGGAGGCGTCTATCAGAGAGAGGCGTTTGTTAGAGATGGGCGTTTAATTAAAACATTTTAACTTCGTACAGATAACAAATGCATTGTCGCAACATTTCTTAACGCACTGCAAGGAAACATCGTGGAAGTAGAAGTTTGTGGTAAAAGAAAACGAGAGGTGGGTTTAGTCGTACCAGGTATCTTTAAAGCCAGAACCAAGTCAAACGTTTGTGCGAGGATTCTCCACGAAGAAGTAATGCGTATCAAAGTTACATATACTCATTTTGAATTCGAATACGAACAGTCAATGACCTACAAACAACCTTATCTTATAAAAACTTAACGTAAATGACAATAAATGTTTTAAATACTAAAATATCTACCTATGGCGTCTTACATTCTCAAAGGGGCGTGTATTAGAGAGAGGCGTGTATTGGATAGTAGGCGTTTAATAGAATAAATACGGTATCTAATGGATAAGTCTAGATTAGTGAACGGCATTATCGATGCATTGAAAGACCAAACATAAATTTTATCTGCCGAATAGAACTATCCAAAGGGCACCTCTAAATTCAGTGCATAAAACTTAAATTCAGTTGTTGTATGCTTGAATAATGCTGCTCACTCGTTACAAATTATGCGCCGGTAAGCTAGCCAGGCTTTGAAAGACCGGCCGCGGGATTCCTAGAGTTGTTAAGTGTTTCAACACATTTTAATTTTAGTTTCATGTAGCTCAGAAAAATTTTTGCGAAGCGAAGTAATTTCTTAAGAGAGCATTTTAGGGCGGAAATAAGTATGCACTCGCCGCATGTGCTGCTTTTTGTCGACGAAACTGGATTCGTAAGTTGCTTATTCGACCAGTACTTATGTGCTTCATATACGTTACGAATGGTAAACCTACTTGGTGACTGTTGAATTTAAGTCTTACTATAAGATAAACGGATTGGTAGATATTACGGATACGACTTCGAAGGGATAAGAGCTACGATAAACAAACAATTTGTTCGTTCGCAGAGAATCTCCGTTGCTGTTGTCATTGGTTTGGATGATTTTCGTTATCTCAAAACCTTCACTGGCAGTGTGAACGTAGAAAAATTTTTGCAGTTTTCAAATGAACAGTTACTGTCTATTTTGCAGTTGCAATTCTGATTATTTCATATCCTTGAATTCTGGGCTGCAATTTTACCTGGTATAGAAAATATCTATGCCAGTCCGTAACTTCCTATCGTTCTGTTTTATATACACAAAAAAACTAGAACTGGCCATATAGAACAACTTATGTTCAACAGATTCCTCTGAGCTATAAAAAATAATACCAATTATCATTATCATTAAAATTAGACACAGTGATCAACTCTCAGCACACAACTTAATACAGTTAAAAATATAATAACCCAGCAAACAAGTTTAAATAAAACCATAATGGAACCATATCTTTAAAAAAGATTTTATTGACTAACGTTTCGTTACTTAACCAGTAACATCATCACAAATTCTTCACCACTTGTCAATTCGCACACTTTCCGTTAATTGTTCTTGCCGCTAATCCTTTGTGACATTCATTCATCACTATTTTTGTAACAGTTAGCTATTTAAGCCTCTCAACTCTTGTTAATAATTACTCTGATGATGTTACTGGTTAAGTAACGAAACGTTAGTCAATAAAATCTTTTTTAAAGATATGGTTCCATTATGGCTTTATTTAAACTTCTTTGCTGGGTTATTATATTTTTAACTAAACTTCGTTTCCCACCTGGCTCCTCAATCACGACAATTAATACGGTTAATTTTCAGCCTTCCATGCCAGCTGCATGAAGAAATCCTCGAACCAATGGTACCTCCTCCATCCCGTGATCAACAAGTAACTCGTCTAATACGAGGAAGCTACGGTAAAAACTACCATTGTGAAGCACAAAATGTTTTCGTCAGTACTCACTGCAATCGTTGTCCCCCCAAGACAACCAACAAACCTTATTATGAAACACTGGCTCCAGTACCAAAGGTAAGAAGAAAAAAGAAAACAAACAAAGGGGGGACAGGTAGGCAAACAGAGGGTGTGGCGACATGGATAGCAGTTGAAGCATCAGAATGCTTGTGCAGGCTATATACAAAGCACTAGGGGTAGAAACCCCTGAGTAAGCATACCCAGTCTACTTGACCTGCAACAATAAATACCAGTAATCGCTAACTTCGCTTATTATTACCATAATAAATACATTTAACATTAACAGACAATGCGGACATTCACCATGTCCCTTAGGTCTGGCAAACAATAAAGCAAGTTGGTGTCAAACTTTTGTTGCACCATAAAGAGTTCAACATAAATAACATGGGCCGTAGTTGGTAACAAATGTACCCAACAAGTCTTCTGACATAATTAGTAACAATACAAATTTACTCATTTTATGAAAATTGCAAAAAGACTATGGACAGTCACTTATAATGTGTACAAGGTCAAGACAGTCAGTTAAATTGGATAGAGTGACATTTCTCATAATGAAAACCTAAATCTTGTAAAAATAAAAAAATTATGTCATAGCCTAAAATAGAATGACAATCTCATAAAAGTAAAATAAACTGAACACCAATCAAGAGGTCTTCTTGCATTGTATTCTAATGTGCAATTATTATATCCTTTGATTGTAACTCATACCGGTATGTCAAAAGTTATCATTTTAAGCCTTTTTATCATTGGTCATGTGACATCCAGACATTTACAAAAATGTTGATGAAAATGTCTTTGAGAAATTAAAGAAAATAAAGAACTCTTATATGTAGTGATAGCTTAATTGTTTTAAGACATTGATTACCCATAAATTGCATTAGCAGCCATATTTCACCTATGTACCATAATCAATGGACAACTTTTAGTTAATCTTCATTGATTGTTAAGCTATTAAGCAAAACGTAAAACTCAAGATTTTATTCTTCAAAACTGGAGCCTTTTTATAGAATGGACTGTGATAGCTACGTCTCATCCTTTAAAACTACCAGCTATGCAGGCAATTTTTCATTTGTCTTCCATATGCTAGGTAGGTAGATAAAAGCAAAGTTGACTTCTTTATTGAACAACCAATTGAAAATTGCACATGCTCCTCAAGCTTATAAATTTTTATCTATACATACCAAGCTACCACATGTCACATGACATCTACCAGTATAGTTATCCTTTAAAATCATTTAAATAGAATGAAGAACTACATTGAACAGTACAGTCAATCAATCTTCAGATCAAATCTTCAGTAATCCACTTATGATTGAAAACTAGTATCAGACTACCAAACAAGTCCTGGTCATTCTGCTGCACTCAACTGCTGCTGATTTGATGTTTTGAAAGGTTTTTAACTGGTCAGTGGCAGTGAAATGATACTAAATTTTGCAAAACTTTTAAATGAAGCAAATTATTGCTGTGAACTTTTTCATACTAAGATTTTTCTTAATTGCACAAGAATCACCGAATTATGTGATCAGATGCAATTTGCAATCAATTTCACAAAATTGCACCCTTACATGATATCAGAAGCTCTGTAACTCTGATTCTTATGTATATATTGAATATTATTCCTTCAAAAGTATCTCACATTTGTTATTCTCATTCTTAACATATCCAATCTATTTTCAACACTTGTAATATTAAATGTGATTAATGTCACAACAGACAAACTGAAATTAAGTCCAGGTAGAGTGCATAATGTAACTAAACCCAGACAGGCTCATTTTCAGGATGACCAGGAAAGTATTGGGCACAAGCCTGCATCGTTATACACTCTTGCCCCCCCTTGCTCCCTTCCCAAATGAAGTTGGCTAATTCAACTTCAACTGAAAGTTCAAAAATACATGAGACATAATTGTTCTCCACCTAAAATAAAATAAACAATGAATGCAAATTCTCTTTTTAGCATGTCTGTTCAGAAAGGTCTATTAACCCTTCAACGTCCAGGGCTCATTCCTGTGAAGTTAGTTAAGTGCACCCCTGCCCCTTAATGAGTTAAAATTCAATTATACACTACATAAATGCCTTTTTTGACGACTTGGTTCAAAATCCATTACTTTTATTGAACAATCATCATAATAAAGTTTTTATAAATAATAATATAAATAATAAAATTTTTATAAACTCGACCATCTTCAAATATCTGAATCATTCCACCACAACAATTAAAAAATTCAAACTTGCGAAGCAATGGTGCAGTTAAAACTGACTCTCACCTTGTAATGTTGTCACTAGCATCGCAAGTACAAACAGAAAACCATTTATTTGAGAACAGAATGCCATGTATGAATACTTTAACCACCGTTCTTGGACAATTCAACCAAAGTTTTTTCAGAAGTTTGTTTACTTCCTGCCGTCCCGTATCACACGAGTGACGCGTGCAACTCTCGCGGGAACATGGCAGAAATCAACTTTTATCAATAGCCACCCATGAACGGCCACATCTGGCCGATTTTCGTGCAATTAAGATCGTGTTCCCGCAAAGCAACTTTTTGTTTTGTCTCATGACCTCTCGGCTGGAACTGATGATAATAAATCTACTCAATTTATACAAACAAAAGTCGGTTGGTGCGATAAAATTCGCCTAGTGGAAAACGGGCTTCAAGAAAAATGCAAAATTTTATGAAAAGGGTCCCATTCGACGTAGTTTCAGTCGTACGCATAGAAGCAGTAACGGGAAATTGACAGGGGCTCTGGAAGCAGCGGGTTTCCGGGTGTCTGGACACCCGCACTTTTGAGACAGCGGGTGTTCTACATAAGCAGGACACCCGCAAAATTGGCAACTTTTCGTTAATTCGTCAAAAATTTCTTTAAAAATTTTCACAAAAACCACATTTCGGTTCATCTTGGTGGAAAAAAGTGTTAATCAGAACGGAAAAAATAGTGTTTCAGAGAATAAAAAAAAAATCAAAATTTTCCAGGGGGGCATTGGACACCCTCAACATTGAAAAGCTTCCAGAGCCCCTGGAAATTAAAAAAGTTGGTTTTCAGACAAAAAAAATCTTATATAACTAATTAAGGCCGAAAGGAATTGACTAAAAAAGGGGAAAAAATGTTTCTTAATCTTCGATCACGGTTCGTTGTTTAGTGACGAACCGTGAATAATCCGTAATAATAAGTTCGATTTTCTTGTTTCATTTTCTTTGACACTTTAGTTCTTGTTAAACCTTCAGATATTTCTACTGTTTTAAACAAATTTAACGCTTACAATAAAAACCTAAAA
>JBAHVQ010000116.1:158360-176631 GCA_036872915.1 Nanipora kamurai
CTATTGACATTTGTCTGTACTTATTTGAATAGTGTAAAACGTTAATGAACTTCGTGTTTATTTAAATGACATGCAAACGCTGTATCAAACCCAAGCCAAAACTCTGCTATTGTTGTCTCTTGTAAAAAAATGACCCCTGGTTTAATAGCGAGCTCTACCAAGCCTATGCTAAAATTCTGTCGAACACATCTTTGCTGAATTTCTCTCCTCAAGGTCAGGATATGAAATGAACTTGAAAAAGCGAAACAGTGATTATTCTGTTGCACAAAGAGCGTAGAGTTCACTGACATTCAGTCTGTGTGTAACAAAGAATTAAATAAATAGAAGACGAGGAGAAGTTGACCCCTTTCTCCATGCGCATACTGTAGTAAGTTTAACTAACTTATCCTAGTTTCACTAATGTCTGTAATTTTAATTCGCATTGCTCAATAAATTTGGGCAGAAAGTGCTCTGATCCTGGTCAATTCACTGAAATGCTATTCCTTATTCACTCCCCACGTGAATGATATGGATGGTTTCTGGCATTAGAACATACAAGTGTTGAGCACACCGCAGGCTTATTCGATGTCTATCTGAAATGGGTGATCCTCTCAAAGTGGCGATCTCCATCTCTTGCTACTTCCCCATATCTTTTCGCAACAAGTCATTATTGTACCAATACCTCTGTCTGTATTACTACAAACAGATTTTGTACTATAACCAGACCGCAATCTTTAACTGAAAGATTTTTATCGCTCCAGTTATGTAATCATTTAACCCTTTAAGTCCCAAACGTACAAATTTGGCCCCTCTGCTATTTTACTCTGGCTAACGCCAGACGATTTTACTCGTCGATGGCAGAGTCCTGAAATGCGGCGGTTAAAGGGTGAATGGTGACAAATTAATTTGTTTGGATAAAAAAGTATTTTTTGTTTTCTTAATTACTCAATACTTAGAAAATTCGGTGAATAAGAATGGAAAAATTACAATCTTAGTAACTTAATAAAATGTTGTTTAAACGTTTTTCGAAATTCACTTCTAGAGTTGTCTTGCATTTGTTGCATTTCAAGCTACTTTAAGCCTTCAATCCACAATAACAATGCACAATAACAGAGCAATAACGTTGCTCTAGGATCTGAGATTTAGTGACTTATTGATTACAACGTTTTAGTAGCATTGTGAAAGTCGCAATTTCGACTGCTGGCCAAAGCTTCCAAAGAATTAATGGATATTGAATAGATAAGATTTATCTTAGCAATTGACGAACAAGGCGAAAAACGTAATTTTGTGAGAAATATTAATGCCAAACATAAAACTTTAAATAGACCCATGCTAACGGAGACATTGGTAATGAAAAAATATTCACTAAAACATTAATTATTAATTAATTTAAATCAAAAAATCAATTGATTAAATTAATGTAAATATTTAAATAAATTAACAATTTGATTAATATTTAAATTAATTAAATTAATTTTATTATTCAACTTAATTTCAATAATTATTTTTAATTCACCAATGAATTGGAATTATTTTTATTATCAATGTTTCCGTTATTGTGAGACTGTTTGCTAGGTATTGATATTTCTCACAATATAACATTTACCCATGTAAACAAATTCTCAACGCGGCCAGGTGAATAATCAAACATGTTTTTACGCTACTCTGGCTTAAAACGTTTTTAACGGTAGCTTTGGAAGCTATGTTCAAAACGTTTTTAGCCAGAGTACTGTAAAACCTTGTCTGAACATTTATGCGGTCAAAGTAATTTAATGCCTCTTGGTTGGAAAATCTAAATTCTAAGATAACTCGGGAGGGAAAGACAAGGGAAGACATTCAGTCAATAATAAGGTTAATGAAAGATGAAACCCTATGTTATATGAGTAAATATAGAAGCGGCTCACATAGAATTTAATGGAATTCTTTTGAGCTAGGTATGTTCAAAGAAACAGAAAGAGAGCCATCAGTAGAAACTGAGAAACTCTGAATCTTAAACTTATCCGTTAAATGTCTATGTCTTTTTAATAACAAAGGAACTGACAACATAAAGTATTTTGACTAACGCATAATTGCACTCGTCGGGAAAGAAATCTCAGAGTCAAACGGCAATATGTTTGCAAGCTCTTCAATTATCTTAACAAACTGCTCACCTGTAGGGGAGTCCTCTCCTGGTAATCACGTGCTCCCATATCAGCCCCATATGCTAAGAGCATCTTCAATGATAAGCAAGCATCATTTTTGGCAGCAAAATGAATTGGAGATTGCTCCTCTCCAAGTGTCTTAATGTTTACGTCAGCTCCGTTGTTGATGAGAAATTCTACCATCTTTGCATAGTCAACTGCAGCAGCAACGTGTAGGGGAGCCCGGCCAAACTTGTCTTGCTGGTCAATACGAGCACCTTGGATAAAGTGAACTCAAAATTAACTCGACAGCAAACTATATTCGGTAAATACACTGTTTAACAAACTGACATACTGCTCGCAGTCTTCAAATGCCTTACTAAGAATACTAAAGTGCGCATCAGCCACTGGTGACTTAATCTGGTACCAAGTTGTTAAGGAGTGAGGTATTGGATCCTCTCTTAACTTCTTAGTGATAGATTTTTCCTTTGGCTTGAAATATCGACTGGCGCTAGCCAGAGTAAAATACTAAACTCTGCATGAGCCTCTGGTGACCGAATTTGAAGCAAAGGAATTAAAGATTGATAACCTTTACAAGACAACTTATACAACATATTAATTGATTCAGTATTTTACAATAAACTGGGAATAGAAATGACATGATTGCAAAATCGAAACTAACTGAAATACGCCGTTGTTATATGGAGTTTTGAGGAAAACATGGTACTTCAAAACCGAACTACTAATGAAGGATAACATGGATCAACGTTTAAGAGATGGTTACACGTGTTTACCTACTGAATATCTCCATTTAATTTTAAAAAGAAAAGGTTCTTTCAAAGATGCATTAAAATTATCGTTATGATTCTACGGAAAATTGTGAATGGCAGTGACTATCTTGAACTTGTTCATGATAAAATCGTTTTCTTTAATGTTCTGCGGTAATTATTTTCACTTAATCCTCTCAAGTAGAAAAGCTGGATGCAGCCTATGAAATCCAGAAACTTTCGAGGAATTTTGTGGGTTATATTCTGGTTGACTAAAAATCGACAACACTACTAGTTCTGAAAGTTTTAAAGGTTTGTAGACTACCGCATTAAAATCAAATGAGGCGTACTATGAAATTAAACCCCAACATCTGTTTTGATTCGACTCCTTACAAATGTCCTTAGCAATAAACTAAATTCATTAATTACCACAACCCTGAGAAGCTATTTACTTACCACGGCACAACATGGCTTGGTATATAAATATCTTTCTTACTTTGGTAAGACTTCTCAGAATTTTTCATTTAGTTTATCATCACCTCGGTTTTCTTTCATCTGCTGCGGTTTTTTTTTAAATCGTTCAGTATCCCTAACTACTCCGGCTAACGTAAACGTCAGACGATTTTGCTCGTCAAAGGTAGAGATGTGGCAAAGAAGGACTTAATGTCTTTGGGATAATATATATATATATATATTACCCACTGCACATCAACTATTCGTTTTGCTTTAGGGTTGCGACTGTGATAGATCTCCAGCCACTTATCGAAACTCACATAATTTGGCCCTCTGTCTATGGGAATATATATCACGCTAATGCCTAGCAAAACAGAATGAGAAAAAACTCAAATGATCAAGTATCCATATTCGTGAAGACTTTCAATACGTGAAAATTATTGCTTTTATCATTATGAGAAGTAATGTATAAATGCCTTGGAAGCCTTCCGTCCTTTGAGATAAGCAAAAGTAATTTTCTATTTTCTTATCATTTTATAGGTTTTTTGTCCCATTTGTTCACTTAGAGAGGTGTCGCCATTGTTATTATAACGACTATGACAACCTTCATACCACTCACCATTCTTCAGTAAGAATTGAGCAACGTCAAGATGCCATGAACGTGCTACTTCATGAAAGATCGTCTGTCCATGCTTATCCCTGGCATTAATGTCTGCTCCATTTTTTAGCAAAGATTCCACAAAGGAGAAGTCAAAGGTATCATTGTCATTGTTTGAACTTGCTAACTGGGCAATGTAATGAATCAACGCATGATTACGGACTTTTACTGTTGCTCCCATTCCCCTTCCCTCATCGTTTTCAGTATCCTCAAGATCACTTTCCAATACTGCGTGCATTGCTTGGTTAGTTTTCTTACTCGCCCCAGGAATTTCTTGCATTAACATCTCCTCATACTTCATGTAACGTTTTCTTGTCTGCCGTTTTGGAGTTAGCTTTTGCCAGTCATTGGCAATCTTTCTTACAATGGTCAAACTTCGATCATTTAAGACTACTGGTGAACCGTTCTCCATGTTGATTAACCTAACACCTTTAGAGACCTGAACAAATAAAAAAAATAAATTGAATTATCGAGAGTACTTCAAATACAATTTGTTGAATTTATTAGTGACAAAAATAATTTCGATGGTGTATAGATTTTCATAGAAATTCGTTTTAAGTGGATTTGGCTCAGCCACGACTCGTTTAGCAGGGAATCGATTCTTCACATTAAGGTGCGATAATTGGTTTCCTACACACAATACGATTATTGGTCTAAGCTGCAATCTTGAATAAAAATTCTGTGCCACTAATGGAAGAAGTTTCGTGAGTAGATGCGGTAACTTCAGAGCGTGTTCATTGAAACATATTTATGCCCATCCACATAAATTCTACCACTACATCATAAATGTTTTGAGTTTGAAATTACCTATTTAATCCAATTTGCTTTTCATTCTCTGTGGGAGTGCTCATTAGAGAAAGGCGTTCATTTTTTTACTAAGTACAGCGGAGAACATCAGCTCCATCCCTGTACTTTCATTGAAATAATTTTTTTTAAACATTATTTTTTAAAAATTTTCATTGCAATTGAAATATTAAAAGTAAATTTTGTTTAATAGATGATAGGTCTGCTACTAGTCCTTAAGCAAGCAGGTTGGGCTTACATTAGTCAGAGGTGCTCATTAAAGACTTGGGGCTTATTGGTGTAAATCTTGTATGTAAACAAATACTTTGTTTTCATTATATCCAAAGGAAAAAGCATAAATTTACTATTCCATTTAAATGTACCATTTATTTTACTGTACTATTTAAATTTTTTCTTGGGCAATAAAGTAAAAACGAAATGAGTACAAATGGGATCAGTAATGGAAAAAAAAATAAAGAATAGCGAACACGGTCAAATCACTTTTCTATATTCTAACCTTATAAAAAACCTTGAACGATTTTTCTCACTGCTGAAGACCACTTTTTTCAATTTTTTGTCGGATCAATGTTATGCAGTAGAATTTGTCTTCCTTGCTCTCACTGAGATAAAACTGTTAAGAAATGACAATAACTAATAGTGCCTATTTATTGCTTCGAATCAGTGCAGCAGTCACATTGATGAGAAAGTAAGACTGCCTTGCAGTTCCCCCAATACGCATAATACCCTTCTAGATAACGACATAGTGGTAACCCAAAAAAATTAACATTTTGAGCAATGAATGATAAAAAAATCGAGGACAGAATTCCGTAGGTTGTAAAATCAGCAGAAAAGCGAGAACGCATAAGATTAGGTGTGGATAAAGAAAACAAGCCACGTTTATGTTTTATTTTATCTTTGTATCTGGGAAAACGAAACCAATTTAAATAAATATTTTAAAGGCTGTATGACGCATCATAACTCAGCAAACGATGACAGAAGTTTAAGAGTTTCAAAAGCAATTTGCTGTTCTTTCATTGCTTGTTCTTTCTTTAGATAAATATATTGGCTTTCAAAGTAAATTCGCAAACGGTAAGTTTTAATCGTAGGTTATTTTTGAAGTCAAATGTTTTGAAATTTATTGATATCAAAAAATCTACCAAACTGTCGACACCACCCTGGTTTTCAAATATCGTAGTCTAGTGGATTTTTACGACTCCAAAAATTACTAATGGTGCTTGAGGAATAAGAGAGAACGATGCAAAGAGTTTGTCTTGGATACAAATGCTGTCCTTATGCAATAAGCGTATGTTATACATCGTCTCTGATAGAAAACTCAGATATTTCTGTTTGATTTCAAATATTGGTCTGACGGCTCAAGTACAAATGATATGTGAAATATAAGACGCCTATTGTGGCTGAACTTTAAAGATAAGAATATGGTTTGTTGATCAGTTTTTTAATTAAATTTATGTATAAAAGCTTAAGATGAATCATTCATTACCAAGTAAATTTATTATTTTTGTTCCTCTGCTTTCAGAAAATCTGTTACACGATTCTCAATGTTCAATACTATCAATGCACGTAAAGTGATATGAGGTATCAGTGGGAGAAAATGCTTTGTATGTTTATTTGCGTGTTTTGTTGTGTTGATTATAACATGTTACTCAATTGTTTATGTAGTAAGCTGTATAAGAGAAAATGTTAAAAAGGATGACGTTAATCATGAAACCATTAGCCTGTTAGCTGGATATAAGTTATTGAAGGATTGGAGAGATGTTTTTGACTAACCTACACACTGATGTTTGTTCCAGAACCGTCACTTACAAAGGCAAAGTGAACATGAGAAAGTCCGATATTTTGCACAAATGAAACGTTTGAATTATAATCAATGATCTTAAACATTTATGGAGAATTTAAAGTTTGTAAGAAGATGTAATGCAATGTTGGGGATTTCAATGAAACGCAGCAAATTGACAAAATCCAAACGTTTACAGAAAATTATTGCAGAAAAACTAATATATTTGTTTGCAAGTCCAATAATGCATAAATTTGCAACCAGCTTATTGAGTTCACCACAAAAGTAGCAGAATAAAATGCTTAAAATTTTTTTTTATTTGATTACAGAATTTCGTAGTGGTTCTTGACGGAAGAAGTGTCAGCGTTCATCAAATTAAGACGATTCGAGTTTAAGGAGAATTAGCAAATTACTTGTGAACACGAATCTTGCATATTCAGCAGCATGGCCTGCTAACCAAACAGACAGTGGGTTATATAAGCAGGAAAAAGTGAGAAATTGTAGTGTAATAAATGAATGTACATTTAAGTGGATGTCGCAGCTGAATAAGGTGTCTTAAAACAGTCTCAATTATACTTGGAATGTTGCAGGTAGTCTTTCAGTGGTTTACTTATTTTGGCACAGATTTTGCAAGCGGAATGATGAAAGATATCGGGTGGATGAATTTTATGGATTACATCTTCCTCAGAAAGGACAAAAACATCATAAAGCATAAAAACATCGTAAAAACACAAATTTTTTGCTGATCAACGCAAAATGAAAAAATTACTTTGAAACAAAAACATCATTCGTATTATGAAGAAAAAAACAGCCTGCTTTCTATTCATATTCTGAACCTACCGATCTTGGAAGAAAGGAAATGGTACTGATAAAATTCAGATAATTTCTTGAGATCGCTGTTGTTCTTGAAGATTGTTTAAGAAAGCTGTTCGAGCGTCTTGAGTTACTGATCTGAATTAATGCAAAAAATTAAAAACCAACAGACGTGGTTAATGAGTTATAAATATGCTATTGATATGATTTCAGTAGGAATTATCATAACTATGAAACAAGAGGAACGTCTTTTGAAGAGCTGGCTTACCGCAGAATGGTATAAAACAACTATTTGCTTTACGGATCCTTCTTTCGCCACAACAGCGTTCGAATCAGCAGGGAACAGTGTGAATGGTTCTCATGAAAATAGAAGAGTCAAGCGCTATCGCTCGTAACGTCAGTATCTCGTCTGTTTATTTTTAGGAGAGTACTAACTTCAAACTCTTTCGATATATGTATTACCTTGTTAATTGCGTGAGGAACTCCTGTAATTACCTGTACGGAATTCGCAAGAATGTCAAGTGATTTATTCCTTCTAAAAGTATCTTTGCGATAATCTGAAAAAGCATTCTCAGGCAATGTTTAATTAAACATTCCAGCTCTCCATATTCTTGATGAAGCATTATTTTAATTAACCTATATATTATTAAAAACCCACCCACATGCTCAAAATCTGTTATAGCCAGGGTGCAGTTAATCGGGTCTGTCAAACCAAGAGGGAAATGATTAATAACATATTCATGAGATATTGAGAATACTTAATGATTAAGCGTAGACACGGGGGGCGTAGTTAATCAGTAATGATGGAAGATTTCAAAATGAGTAGCTTCTTTTTATCTTCCTTTTTTTAAAACTCTCTTTCTAAGATGCAATCAAGAAGCATTTTTATTGTTAAACATTTATCCATAATTCAGCCCAACCCAAAATTTGTTGGAGATAAAATAAGAAAAACAAAAAAAATAACAACTACAAAACGTTGCTTGATATGCTGAAAAGTAATACATTCAGACCAAATTAGGATAAGTAATCGGGAAAAAAAAAGAGACAAAGTAGAAAAATAGTAAATTACTCTCTTTCAACATAAAATTTGACATTTTTGAAGAAATAATTTGTTTTGTGAAATTTGAGAAGAATACTAGCTAAGAAATGACATGAATTCATAATTAATGATATCGTCAAGTGAATAACAAGGAATTTTAAATATTTAATACAAAGCAAAGTTTATTTACGACAAGAAACTAAAGCTCCCTATGTAACCGCATTAACTACACACCATTAAAAATATATATTTCATTTTCATGATCAAATGCTATTGAAAGCACTCGCCTTTTCCGACCAGTTTACATCAATTCTAATTGTACACATTTCCACTAGACATGTTGTAATTTGTTAACAGATTATTAGTGATTATAACAGATTGTGATATTTAAGAGAAGATCAGCTGAGCTGTTTGCCATTAATTTCCAAGTACAAGAAACATCGTTTTAATTATCTGAATCCCAAACGACGCGTAAACATAATAAGTGCAAAGCAAATAGCATCTTGCACTGAAATTATTGTCAATTTAAAGTGGACTAATACTTTAACTTTTTCTCGGCCAGACGTCCTCACCATGTCGACTAAAATCGTCTGACGTTCGCCAGATTAATATCGTTTTATTCTTCTTAGATTAAAATTATAAAAGACAGATCTTACCGGTAAAGAAAGTTTAAACTTACACTAAAGGATAGAACCCGACGGATTTTGAATTCTTATAGTATCCGGAAGATAGTAGTTCTTGTCGTACTCGAAAGCCATAAATAGAACTTCAGCCAGGATGACCTATACTCATTCCAAGATGCAGTACTTCCAGTCATTTTGAACTAGAACCACAATAAATTACATTATCTAAGAATCATAGCAGTACTCGTGACCTTTATATAAACTAAATTGGCTTGTTAATTAAGGAGACAAATTATTTCATATTTCAGCTTCCAAATGTTTTTTTTTTTTCATGTAAAATGAATCTTTTCTTGGAATACCTTGCTGTATTATAAACTTCCGGTAGCCGTGGAGGCATTTCTAAAGTGAGAAGTCACCGCTTAAAAACAGAAAATTCAATGACTTCCCAGAAAGGGAATAATTTAAATTTGTTAGGATTAAATACCGAGATCGAAAGTGTTATGCCAGGTACATCCCCAAGAGACCATAAGTCACGATTAACGAATCTGATAGGAAGCCGACGTTTGAGGTGTTTATTGACTTATTATGTATAGTTATTTTATTTTTCAACAACGTTGACGAGCTTCTACTGATAGGATATTGTTCTTGCAGTAGAAGTCTGATTTATCCAAAAAAGAATAATTTTGATTTGGAAAAATGACACTTTCATGCCGTAGAAAAGGAACTTTTACTCATTTTGATAAAAAGGAGCACGCAAGTTTAGTGCCCGAGTTGATTGGCCGTCAAAAGGGCGTTTTAGTGTCATATCAGGCAGGTTTACATCAAACTAATTTCAAAGGCAATGAAAAGCAACAAACAGTGTGGATTGGAATATTATTAACCCTTTAGCTACTAGATTTTTTAAAAGAAATAACAGTTGATGCAAACCTTTCAAAACCAATTTACCAACCTATCCAGTTGGAGTTGATTAATCGTTCATAAATATGTTCAATCCTGAGCTGCCACTTTTAAATTTGCTTATTACAATGCTGCAACTACATAATCCTCGTTACAATGAAAAAACGTAAAGCAGCTCACAATGTACCTTTTGCACTATAGCAAAAATTGCAATGCATTGTGATAGCTTAGTATCACTTTATTCCAATTCAAATGGCCGCCTCCACACGAGTATTTCTAGGCGGAAGCCAAATGGGCCAATTTTATCGACAGTTTTTACTTTATATTAAGTCTCGATTGTCCTTATTGAACAGGAAGTCTTCGCTATATTCTTTGACAAAACCGAGGACATCTCAGGAGTTAATGTCGAGAAAATTACTCGAAGATGAACGGGACAGTGGACACGTTTCAAACAAAAACATTTACCAAGAAAGACCCTTCAAAATAGTATCAGGCGAGTACGTGCATTAACAACCGATAATTAAAAGATTTTGCTAGGTGGACATTAGGTGGACTAGTAGCTAGTTTATTTGGATTTTGTTGTTCATGTATTTGCAAGCGCCTGTAAATGCATTTTGATAATTTAGCGCAGTCAGACGATCAGGGAACGTTTGTCAAGCTCATGATCTCAGAGAAACGATTTCTTAGCCCTAGATGGGAATTGAACCCGAAACCTTCTGATGACCAGTGAGACACTCTGGCCATTGCGCTACCAAGACTCAGATGGTGAGCTAAGTTCCAGGTTCGTCATTTGTTCAAATTTAAGCGGATGCCACGATATGATAATTTTTCAAAGTTTCCATCGTTATTATCATATTGTGGCTTCCAAATCTGCAACTTAGTTTACCATCTGATTCTTGGTAGCTCAATGGTTTGAGTCCCACCGGTCATTAGAAGGTTGCGGGTTCGATTTCCATCTATATGGGGTGCCAAGTATTCATTTATTATTTTGCGTTTATATTATCGTTTCGTCCTTGATTTGTTTGGTTTTATCAAATAACTAAATTGGCTGTTATATTATGAGTTGGTTATATCAAATAGCCAATCTTCTTGCGAAGGTTTAATTTCGTTATATCAAATAATCAATTTCTCAACATTCATCACGCCAAATGACGTAATGACACAAGCGGGGCACGTAGGTCAGAGGAGTAAGTTGTCACAGAGCTTTTCGCTATTTTTCGATTACAGTTTGAGCATCGTTTAGCCATTGTTCTATTAACCGTGGTCGGTCCGCAAATTGAGAACAAGCCGTGACGTTTAAAGAGTTTTACCTCACCGGATTTTCACTTTCCAGCCGTGACTCAGTGATGTTTCCGATCTAAAACTAGTCATAAGCTTGTCCCAATATGTCTCTTGGCATATGCATAAACATTTATTATATCGATTAGTTTTCAATACGAATTCGTATGCCAGCTCCCTGTTCAAAGCTCTGAACAGTTTAGTCTGTTTTAGTCTTTGTACGGCACTTGACACCATTAGGAATGATGGTGGCCACAAGAACAAGAGATTTGTAAGGGCTTTACGAACAAAAATTCGAAAGTTGTCTTAGGTCACACAGACTAAAGTCCAGTAGGATACTATCCAGCCGTTAAATGTCGTATACCTTTTTTACATGCTGCAAGAAACTTGTACAAAATAGTTTGTCGACTGGTGACAAGACGTGTATTGTCAATTTCACGCAACCGTGTGATCTTGTGCCGCGATATAAAAAGACCTTAAACCAAATTGCATTGCTTTGGGCAGAATTTTTTGAAACTTCACTTTTTGCTACGTTCTTTTGAAGCATATTAATTCACTAAAGCTGAACGTTGTTTATGAAGAATTCTGAAGAACTCGACAAAACACGAGCTCTCAACTAGTGGCTTTAAACCGATTTAAAATATTACACTGAAGAACTCTAGCATAAGAAAAATTCGTTTTGAAAATTTACCAATATATTAGCTGCTTATGCAATTGCTAACACTTGGAACAAGCTTATGTGTAGTTTTAGATTTGAAACATCACTCAGTTACTGCAGTAAAGTGAAAACCGCCGAGGGAAAACTCTTTAAACATCATGGCTTGTTGGTTACTCGTGAAACGACCACGGTTAATAGAAAGGGTTCTATTAATAATGGTTATACGAAGCTCACAAACTATAATCGGAAAGTAGCGAAAAGTTCCGTAACAGATAACATGCGTGCCTCGCTTGTGTCATTACGTCATTTGGCGTGCCGAATATTCAGAAATTGTTTTATTTGATATAACAAAATTAAATCATCGCAACAAGATTGGTTATTTGATACAACCAAATCAAAAAGTGATTCTTTTAAATAACCAAATCATGTTAAATTGGTTATTTGATATAACCAACTTAAATCATGGCAGAAGGAGTGATTATTTGAAATAACCATTTTACATCAATTTGATTGTTTGATATAACCAATTCATATTTTGACAGCCAATTTGGATATGGTAGAAACTGCAATATTAATGCTAAATAATAAATGAACACTTGGCACCCCAAGTGTCTATTGATCAGAAATCGTTTTTCTGAGATAATGAGATTGACGAACGCTCTCTGGTCGTCTGATACACTCTAAGCTCCCACATGAACTACATTTGTGTTCGACTTTCAACGTAGTGTAGTGTCCTTAGAAGGGAAAGATTGAAATGAATATATTATAAATATTAGATCGCTTATGTTGTAAATATTCAGTACAATAAGGAGGAACCAAAGATGCATTTCAATGGAGACGGACAAACTACAACAGGTTGTTGTTCTTTAGTAGACATGAGACTTGAAATTGTTTCCATTTTTTACCCACAAGCTGCGAGAAAAGCAGTGGGGTTCAGCGGCAAAAACCAGTGTGAATCCTACAAATACCTATAGAAATAAAAAACAAGGATACAAACTTTGAAAAGATTTTTTTTCAGGTTATTGAAGTTAAGCCAAATGTGAAGTAGGACAATGCCCAAGTACTTTATTTAATCAAAGGAAGATTCAATGCTTCCGTGAATATGAAGTGTGTTATACTGCATATGTCCATGAACAATAGATATTCTAGAGAAGTGTATGGTTACGGTATGTGTAATACTGGCACAGGGGATGTTGAAATCAAGTTGTACATGTAGTATCGTAAACTAAAGAACACTAGTCTAAAGGCTCGTGTTTTTTTTTTACGCTTTTCGAAAGTGTCGCAACATCCCTCATGTTTGGTTCAAGCTATGCAAACATTGAAACACATTAGGTATTTGAGATGTTACTCCGAGTGGCAAACCACACCGGACAAGTAGAGAGAACTCTACTTGGGTCGGCAGGGATTCGAACCCGCGACCTTCAGTTTACTGGTCCGACGCTCTACCAACTGAACTACAAGTAAAGTTGGGAGCTGGTCGCGAAATGATCTTACTTGGGCTCTTGATATTTCGAAACATATACTAGTTTCTTCGATATCGGGATATTCAAATCCTATCTGATTTTAAATAGCTTAAGTAGAAGAATGAACTAGGGTAGAGAATTTAAATAATGAAATTTAAAGCAGATAGGATTTAAATGTCCCTATATTGAAGAAACTAGTATATATTTCGAAATATCAAGAGCTCAAGTAAGATCATTTCGCGATCAGATCCCAACTTGACCTGTAGCTCAGTTGATAGACCGTCGGAGTAGTAAACCGAAGGTCGCAGGCTCGAATCCCTGCCGGGCTAAGTAGAGTTTTCTCTAATTGTCCGGTATGGTTCGTCACTCGAAGTAACATCTAACATCATTATTCTCTACCCGAGTTCATTCTTCTGCTTAAGCTACATTAGGTATTTCTTAAATGATATTTACTAGATCTTCAAACATAAGTAGCTTACTATAGAAAAGACACGTAGAAGAGGAGATGAAGGTGATAAAATTAATTAAAGTAAGGCAAGCAAGACAAGTCTGATGTTATTGTTAAGGGCAGGTTTAAATTTGGCGATGAGTAAAGTAACTCAATGGTAAATTACAAGAGGCGATAATCGAAAAGTTATTAGCGGCGATGGCGTGATGAGAACCTCTAGTACGAGGGAGAAAATTAAGATAAGTGAGTGCAAGATCTTTTCTTTCTAGTTAAAGGCGAGACTCATAAGTGTTCAGAAATGCTCATGTGTAAAAGGCGGCGAGTTTACCCAACATACGATGCTCCGCTGCATTGACCGATAACAATGATAGACAATATGTAATGCAACAACTCAGTAGCTCAGGGAGTCTTTGAACCGGAAGACACTAGACAGACGTTGACCAGATTTTAAAAGAACGGGCACTTCAACTTGAGGAAAACAGGAAGAGAGAAGTTTTGTCAATCGCGTACAAATTTTATCCATGAATGGGAGGGAAAAAATAAAGATTTACGATAGCTTGGAAACGTTGATAATTTTAGCGGCGACTGAAAAAAACCTTATCGAGAAATTTACCAAGACATTAGCAAAAGAAGGCCACGGGGTAACCATTGTTAGTCAAAACACTCTTGAGTTTGATAACTTCCGAGTAAAGAGTATGGTAGGAGGAGCGTTACTTAAAATACCTACTAATAAAACTCTCAAAATATGAGAACAGTCCTGAAAAAGCAGGTTTGCGATAACAGAACGAGAAAAACTATCGTTACCTTCAATCAAAGCATCAAGAAATAGAAGAATATTGTTTAACGACGACAAAATAAAGGTTTAAAATCTCTGGGGCAGTTATCCAATCAAACTCCCCATAAAAACATAAGAATATGTTGGCTAACGAAGGACCTAAGGGGGAATCTTATAGCTACTCCATCAACTTGATTGTAAAGATAGCCGTTAAAAAGAAAATGCCAATTTTTAACCGCAAAGTAGTTTCCTAAACTGTACGTGCGAGAAGCCAGAAAGGTGTACAGAAGAAAAGATAAACCTATTAACTATTAGTATTGATCATTTCATCAAGTGAAACATTCGTGAAAAGAAATGAGTGTCAAGGCTTTCCATAAAGATATTGCTGGTATCGAGATCGAGATTATGATTCTCGTCGAAAAAAGAAAAAATGTCGATAATTGTACGCTGATCTGAGGAAATTTCACACAAGAAAGAGAAAAGATATTTAGCAAGATTATAAGAATGGGTGCCTAGGGTGGAAAGGATAGGTCTTAAAAGGACATTGGCTTCATGTACCTTAGGAAGTCCGTATAATAAAGCAATTCTGAAGTGTGACTGACTGTGTTTCTCACACAGTTCTTCTCCTCTTTTCTTCTCTCTTCTTAACTCTTTGAGGAAATCCCAAAGTTTGCTCTCTTGGTTTAGAGTAGTTTTGATCTGATCAGACGTTTGAAGGGTCTGTTGTCCGGAATATTTTTATTCGAAGCTTGTCCACTGCTTTCTTCACCTTCGAGTGATTTTTACAACATTAACCAGCAATGTCCTCCGCCTGGTCAAAGAATGGATCCATTTCTTTTGTTAAAAAAAATTCTAATTACAACTTCATTCATCCACGCTACTAATTCACCAGATAAAATATTTGCAACAAGATAAAAGAAAAAAGAAGTGATATACAGTACCAATAGGCAGTGCATTACCTGCTAAAAAGCTAGATAAATATATAAAAACTTCATATACTTTTATTTACAATGCAGAAAAATTAGAGTCAAAATAGAAAAAATGGAACATTCGCAAAAAAAAGAACGGAAGAGTACATATCCATTTAAATGTCGATGTCTTTAATGTTATATTTATGCTTCATAAAATTTCCTAATGATTTTAGGTCAATTGGAAGGCTGTTTCAAGTCTCTTCACTTGAGTAGGCAAATGCCATCTTCATGTAGTTGGTATTTGGTTTCGATATGGTCAAAATAAAGTTGGAGTGTCTCGTATTAAGATCATGAATTTCGTATATTTTTGTGAAAAAGTCTAACAAACATTTTGGTGGCATTTTAATATTGAATTTCGCTTTTTTGTAGATCAGGAATGTCTATTTGTTTAAAATGTCAACTGAACGTATCTCGTACCCTTCAATTTATTCGATAATACTTTTCCCAGGCAACTCCAATCCTGTGAACAATAATCAAAATGTGGTTGTATTATAGTTTGGTGTACTGTACAGTTTTAGTGTATGGAAATCAACTATACTTCGCAGTCCCTTTAATATTTTGAGGCCTGAAGTAATCTTTAGCGTAATTTGTTCGGCATATGAAGTACAGACCTAAGCCACCATTTTCCACGTACTCTTGAGATCTCCTAGGTTTCTGTGGAATTTGTTTTAGTAATGACAAATAATTGTATTTTTAATTTGTTTCTTTTCTGGAAGCAGACCAGTCTGCTGCCAACTCGGATAATACAGGTGTTCGTTACAAATATTCTTTATTCCGCTTTTTAAAAATTAGATCATTCGTTAGACCTTTACATTATTAAATGAAATAAATTTATTATTATTAATGTCCCCAATAAGGACAATTAAGATTTAATGTCGTGGAATAAGTGTCGGTCAATTTTGCTCCTGCTAGAAATGCTCGTCTGGTGACAGCCATTTGAGTTGGAAGTGAAATGACACTAAACTACCACAATGCATTCCGGTTTTTCCTATAAAGGAAAAAGTCTATTAAGTAGTCCATTTTGTATCGATTGGTGAGCCTTTCAGTATAGTCTTTCAAAATGATAGAACCTGCTTCGAAAACATTTTTTTACAAAGCCAGATCTGAATAGAAGTAAGGATAGCTTTTCTTCTTCTTTCTGGTTCCTGTCAATATTAATCCTTTAAATCGGTCCAAACCCTCAAATAACACCTTCAACACTGACATAATTCTGAATGCTATTGACCAGTAGAAAACAACAGCCATTGTACTTCTAGACAGGAGTAAGGCATTTGACTGTATAAGTCACGAGATAACAGTAAACAAACTGCAAGGAATTGTCAACTCACCATAAGCTTTGCTACTTTCAGCATTAATGGTTCAAAAGCTACTTAAAGACTTAGGAAATTTTTGCTGATCGAACTGTGGAACGCCGTGGACTCAGAAAAACTCTGAATTCCAGACGGGACTCTAACCGGGAACTTTTTGCATGATCGCCATATGTTACGGTTTCGAGTCCCGACTGGAACTCAGAGTTTTTCAGAGTCCATGCCGTTCCGCAGTTTGATCAGAAAAAATTTCTTAAGACTTTAATAGTATAAAAGCTGCAACTCAAAATTCAAAAGCAACTTGTTAGAGATACTAGGCGGCGCATCTACTCTACAATGTCCGATGTATTATTGGTATCACTGGCATTCCACAAGAAAGTATTTTAATGCCGCTGTTTTTTACCGTTTATGTTCATGATCTCAACCGGCAACTTGGCTAAGCTCCTCAACCGAATCTTACATTGATGATACCAAACTCTGCATGTCATTTCGGGTACAGGGTTACGAAGACACTACAGCTGCCATAAATCAAGATCTCTCTAAGGATTCCTGCTTCGATAACCTGTTGCTATTAAACCCAGCAAAAACAAGTTAATAGTCGATGGTATTAGATTATTTTGAAAGTTTATGGGTATATCCTTTCACTGTTAGGGAGAGAACTCGTATCTGCACAGACTGTGAAGGACGTCAGAGTTATTTAGGAGCGGATGCAGGTTAAAATCTGACTGGAGCAATATGATGTCAAGACAAGATTCACGAATTTTTCGGGAGGTGGCATTTGCGGTATTTTCTCTCCAAAAAATTTTGAAGAACTTTTATCTGCACAGACTGTTAGGGACCTCAGAGTTATTTACGAGCGGATGCCGCTCAAAATCTAACTGGACCAATATGACGTCAAGACAAGATCCACGAATTTTTCGAGGGTTGGCATTTGCGGTATTTGCCTCCTCAAAAAATCTTGAAAGAGTAATAATTCTCAACATTATACTTCTTATGTTTTATTAACTGCACTTTTGACAGAAAAAAGATGCAGTAGGCCTCAGTTAGGTGAATATTGAGTAATATATGTATATTGATCAATATAGTTATTCAATTATCTACATTATTAGTCTGCTCACAAATAGTAAATAGTACTGGTATGGCTGCACTGTCATGGCAAAAACTTGTTCGGTGGATGTTGGTAAGATATTTTTGAGCATAGTATTTACTTAATGCTAAACACAAAGTTGGTTCATGTGGGAAATTGGTAAATAGCAAGCTTGGATATTTACCAAGCTCCCATATGAACCAAGTTTGTGCACAGCACTAAGTATTTTATTCATTATTGTCATATTGTCATTCTGCTTATGCAGTACATATGATGAACCTCTATTTCAGAACCATCCTCAGGGTAATATGAAACGATAAATTCACATTTAACCTACACTGCTGAAGTCAACTGAAA
>JBAHVQ010000116.1:185959-207887 GCA_036872915.1 Nanipora kamurai
AACGAAACGTCAGCAAATAAATGTTATTCTTTTTATTATGTCTTTTTTCAAAATCGCTTGCTGGGCACTTATATTCAATATTTAGTAAAATTCATATAGAAAGGTTTTCTCTTTCTCAACTTCTACATGTTTTCAAATATTCAAACTTCTCCTATAGCAAAAATCACATTGACAAATTAAATTACGTTCAATGCTTAGCGATTTTTTTCTTTTATTAAAGTTAATAAAAAACCTTTATAATGACGAGTTTCTAGCTTACGATGGGTTAATTTAATCTAATTTAAGGAAACGGATGCTTTACCAAGTAATTTTAAACTATATTGGTGGAACTATAGAATTGAACACAAGAATTCCAAAAAGAGCTATCATATTTGTAACCAGCACGGCCTTCATGACTACAGAAGTTTTAAAGTAACGTTTATCAAATTCAATAAAATTATACAATAAAATAAAACAGGAGAGCCTGTTCAATGAAGCGTATTATTGACAAGTTCAATTTTAACTTTCTTAAACTCTCAAGAGTATGATCTTTTTCAATACACGATACCAATAACGAGAATACGTAAATTTTCTAAAAATTTATTTCTGTAGCTATGTTCTTTTTAAAATCCAAATCCTGATTTCCGAATCTATAAAGATTAGGATGTTGTATTACGTTGTCAAAGCCCGAAACTTTTTAGAATTTACCGAATTAGCCAGATTTGGATCAATTTGATAAATAGACTGTATCTGAATTTGACTTTTTCCAAAAAAACACAGAACAACTGTATGACTGCAAATTTACTATTCGACCACACATTAGGTCAAAACTCCTAAGACTTTCAAAATTGTGAATAAATATGCAACACACTGCTTTGCCTTAATTTCAGCTCTTTAATTACTGCACGAAATTTGTTTCTTTTTTCTTTGTTTCCTCTTTGTTTTTGTTTTGTACTCTCATTTGTTCTTTTATTCTAGGTGTTCGTTGTATCGGAAACTGAGCCTTAAAGGGTTAGATTGCTCAAGCGCATGCGATCCGTTTAGAAGTAGATTGCATGATCATCAGTGGAGAAAAAAATGATTTCCAAAGGTTTTCTTATTATGACAAAATAATCCATATTCAATATAAATACACGGAAAATTAAATAAGCTTATCCTTTTAATTGTAATAACTTTTTGTTTTACATAATGGTGCTTTTGCCACAGAACTGTATATAAATCAGAGAATCATGTCAAACTGGTAACTCAATCTCATGAAATTTTAAAAATTGATTTCCAGAAAGCTTTAAAAATGGAAAATAACGTTGGAAGGAGACGTACAAGAATAGAAAAAGTGAAGGCTTTTGAGGAAATGTTAATGAAAGACATTCCAGGTAAGGTAACTTCTAATTGGCCGAGTACATGTGACATTATTCGTACGATTTCTGCAAGAAAATGAGGTCTAGGAACTCAAATTGTTTGTTAAAGTGAAATTAGTGGACATCAGATAAAAAGTACATAAAAAATGGTAACTCCTGAAGGTCTATAACATTTCAAATATGTTTGTAAATCAACGATTTGATTATTATTACCATGATAACAATAAATTTGAAACGTTAGCATCTATTTCTGACTATCAAAATCACATACTATCTTCAGTCTTCTTAGATTTTACCGAAAAATTGGCGTTAGGATACATATTTCACTAAAAATAACATAGCAAAATATTATGGGGAAGTACTGAACAAACCTGCTTATCCTATTATTATGGATTTTAAAAAATGCGTAACATTAAGTAAAATTTTAAGAATTAGTTACATGAAATCAATTGTTCCAGTCCTTCTGAAATTGTGATTTTAATTTAATATGCTGACGGCACAGACTATTTTGAATCCGTAGATGGTTGGTAAAATCTTCAATAGTTGATAGCATCAATTTATGAAGTCCATAGCTCAAAAGGAAGATAGTGTACCTACGGTGCAAAACAGTGTGAATTGAAGCCTATGTTGTATAATATTTCGGCGTTAACTTTTTATTTTTCTTCAGATAAAGTATTTTTCTTCAAGTAAGTTATCTGAATATTCATCTCGCAAGTTTTGTTTTTAATATCAGAATTTTGTCGGGGTTAAGATTAGGGTTTGGATTAGAAATAAAGTTTGGACTAGAGATAAGGTTTGGATTTGAGATAGGGTTAGAGCTAGGGTTTTGGTTATCTTTAGTAGCTGCTCGGCTTAAGTATATCTCTGTAATTCCACCAGTTGACTATAATGGAGGGCGACGACGATGAAGGCTCGTTATACCACCGACCATGTATTAATTAAAGATGATATCGACCGTCTACGACGGATTCAAATATTTAACGACGCGAATTAAACATAATAAGAATACTGTCTACGTATACTTGTCAAGCAATTATCAATTGCAGATCACTTATAGAAAATTACCTTTGGGAGACATCTTAATACAACTGTACTTGCAGAGCTGAGCAGTTGCAGAACTAAGAAGTTGCGTTATTGCAACTTTACTTACAGAACTTTTCTTCTGGTCAAAGCTGTTTCCTCGAGAATTTATTTCCATTATTTAGGGGGTGCAGTGAAGGCGAACGAACCGTTACATGGTATGTTGGAAGCACAACTGGATAGTGCTCTTGTTTCCAGTTCTCCGCAGGGCGAGGTTGTGAGAAACACAGCCTTGCTCCATTACTTGTCAACCCTAGCTTCTTCGAATGAAATGGGTGATACCTTTGACTACGACTTCGTAAAATCTCTGCTTGACTCTGGCGCTGATGTAAACACACCTGACAAAAACGGTCAAACAATTCTGCATGAAGTGGCGCGATCTTGGGATACAGAAATTGTAACATTTCTAATGAAATACGGTAGGTATAAACAGCCTTATAAAAATTGGCAGATCGACATTGTTTGAAAGACCACTTCTATGAAAGTTGTCCCTATTGCTGGGTAGCGAGGCCTGCCATATTTAGATTTAACTCAAGCGGAAATAAGAACTCTTTTAATTTAAGAAGATCGGCGACAAATCTTAATTTCAATTTGTTGTTTACGTTTACAATAAACCAACAATAATTAAACTGTCACCATCCAAGATACCTGAAGCTCATAAAAATGCCACAATGGTTAATACTTTAACCTCAATGTCACACCCATACTCAAGGAATGATGCTAAATTCCTGTAAATCTTAGCTCTATAATTGCGATGTCATTCTACCTTTTAAATGCTTGACTGGTATAACTTCTGCTTATTTGAGTTCTCAGTTTGAAACAAGAAGTTCTCAACTTCTAAACATTCCAATTTTTGACACGAGAATTTGCCAGAGGTCATCCTATTGTCGAATAGAAATCCTGTGGTATGATCTAAGTTCTTCAATTAAATTAAGCGAAACAATTTCTGGTCTTATACACGAATTTAAGACAGATCCCCTGAACAGATTTTTATCAAAATTTTAGTGTTATGTTTTAGTTTAAATTTTATATTTATATAATTGTTATTAATATTATTATTAGGTTAACTTCAGATACTTTTAACAATCCATTTTACCATTTGTATGGTATATACTTATACTTATCAGGAACCTTTAGTTATTGCTGTAACTTTTGTGTATCAGACGATTTCTTTTCCTCTGCTTTCGTGATGAGGCCTCCTTGGGTTTTCCCTTTACTAAATAAGTTGTTATGGGTTAGCCAGAATAGAATTTGAATTTTTAGTCTGCAGTTGGATAAGATGTCAGAAAGTGTTCTGTTAGATGTTAATTTGAATTTTGAGTTTGCATTTTCATACGATTAAAATCTAAGGAAATTTTTGCTCGTCAAACTGCGGAAAGCCAAGGAATCAGAAAAACTCTGAGTTCCAGACGGGACTCGAACCCGCAACCTCCTGGTTACTAGCCAGACGCGAAGGAGGTTGTGGGTTCTAACCCGGTACTCTTTTCCGGCGGGATCAAGCTTTTGCATTTTACATTCGCTGACTTCAAAACCTGTTTACGCGTCAAGGAAAGAGATCCTGTTAGCAAATGGTTAATAACGACAAATGTCATTTTATAGTTAAGATGGTAAATTATTCACAATGTTTTATTATATATTTTTCAGCCCTCGAAAGCTAGATTTCATCCTATTTATATATATTTATTTAACTATTCATTCTTCATTCATCTAACCATCCGTTCATTTACTCCTTCATTCGTTCACTTACTAATTCATTCCCTCATTCATTCATTCATTTATTAATTTACTAATTCATTCGCATATTTATTCATTTATCTATATATTTAATGATTTATTTATTCACTCACTTATTTATTTATTTATTCAATTATTTATTTATTATTCTTTTATTTGTTTTTATTTATTTTTAAATTTAATTTTAACATTAAGTTATTTATTTAATATATTTAATTTGTTGGATTTATTGATCTATAATCTTTTGTAATTTTCTATCACACATTTTGAGAGGGCTTTGAATTAAAGACAATACTACCTTTTCATATTTGCCTTGCTTCCCGGCCAGAGCTCAGGTCTCAAGTTTACAAAATTGTGCTTTTCGGTGTTTGTTTGCGACTTTGTACGTTGTTTTTTTTCAATTAATTATCAGTTAGAAACGGTTATTGTAATATGCTGAATGAATTTTTAAAACCAACTGCCAAAAATAATTTGCATCTATGATTGTAATGCAAGCTACAAGACAATTTTGCAAAAATGATTTCTTTGAAACAAAAGCAATTAATTAACGGTCAAATGTCCTTAAAGTTAGTGCAATATGTCTGATGGCTCTTGGAAGACGTCAACAAATTGAGGAAGCACAAACTATCAGATATCTAAGGCTCGGACAACTATTTAATTTGACACAAATAAGATTAAAAATTGACATAATCTCAAGTTGTTTGTTAGGTTCGCAAAATGGGAGGGACCAGTGATTTAATAAATACTTTTCATTTTATTGCAATTGTTGTAATTCCTTTGTTCGAAAATTTTGTGATTGTTGCAACAATAGAACTCATCCAGTTTCAGGGGTAGATCTAGGATAATTTTTACCTTGGAAGTATTCAGTTTTTGGGGGGAGGGGCAAGTCCTTATCGGCAAATCATAAGACCAGAATAGTCCGAATTATGATAGCGAATAGTGGCGACTAGTAGCGAATAGTAAGGGCTATGTTACACGAGAAAATTTTATGTTCGACTTGCAACGAACGACGTTGAAAGACAAGTCGCATAAGAAATTACTTGTGTAATTTCCCATGGTGCAGCTTGACTCACAGAAACATTGAGAGACAAGTTGCTGGAAAAGTTGAACCAAATTCTACTTTTTTCTATTCCCGGTATTGGCTTACTGTTCTCTACTATCCTGGTTTTGTCAATTGCCTGCCTTTATAATTCATCATACTAAGTAATCATATATATTATTGCTATCAATGATATAATCATATCGGAGTACAAGTAACAGTCAGATGGTTCGGATCTAAAAAAGAGAACATAATTATGACTAACAAATTATTGGACTTCATATAAGTCTATAGACATGTGCAGACATACATGTGTGAGAGTTTCCCTTAGTCTGGGACCTCCGAGTTAACTAAAATTGATCGTTGCACCAGCATACGAATTTATCTACCGGCTCTGTTGAGTGTCATTAGTTCAAATCAACAATAAACCAACAATTATTCAGCTGCCGCCATCCAATATATCTGATATACATAAAATGCCACGATGCCTAATTCTTTAAAGTTCCAATAACATTTAAATTTTTCAATTCTGCTGTTGTAATATTTTAAACCCTCCGGCCCTTTTCCTTTACAACTTGAGTAGTTTAACAGATACAAATAAGGGAGAGTATGTGAGTGAATAGAAAATGAGCCGATTACACTAAGCGTATTAAGCGAGTAAGAAAGATAAGGGAATCAAGGACAGACTGTTATAGAACTCCGCAGTTTTTCAACCTTATCCTAGTTCATTTGAAACTTTCGGAATAAAAATGATCCCATGAAACTGTTCTTCGGTTATAGGTTGCTGATAGAGAATTGTACTGACTAAAACTTTCACATTGTTCTTTAGAGTCGGACGACTTGATTTAGGTTGTTTTATGTCAAATTTCATTTTGTTTTTCTTTCAGGAGCAAGAATTAACGTACAAGATAACTTTGGAAGAGCACCTCTTCATGTTGCTGCTGCTGTTGACTATGCTGAAATGGTAGAATTCTTGATCTCTAATGGAGCCAATATCGATATTGCCACACTCAATGAACAACAGACTCCAATTCATTTTGCGGCTAAAAATGGAGCTTGTCGTTCACTGAAGATGCTTTTGGCCTATGGAGCAGATATAGTTTCTAAAGATAGTAAAAACAGGACACCTCTGCAAGTAGGTATCTTTTTCTTTGTTGGAATATTTTTATTCAATATAGACGAGAAGAAATTGAAAAAAAGGGAAAAAAATTAAAAATTAGACATTGACTTAATAAACACAAATTCATTAATAATTCAAGAGTAAAACACAAAGGAAATCACTACGGAGACGTTGTTTGGATATCTGAGGAAGAAATTACATGAATCAAGCCAACTTTCACCTCGTTTTTTCTTTTCAAATACTCATTCTTTTGAGATGCCATGTAAACAACTCTTTTGTCGTGTTTGATCAGGCGATCCAAAAACTTGAAAACAATAAAATACTGTTTTCTCAATACTGTTTTCTCGTGTTTGGATCGGCTGATGAAGCACTCAAACTCTTTGTTTACATATTACTTGAAAAAATAATTTGGAAAGTGACCACGACCAATGTCTCATAAGCAATCTGGTGAAAGATCGTCAATTTTTGCAGCAAAAATCTACCTCTTGATTAGAGATTACAAACTACGAATGACGACATATCGTTAATATCTGTTCTAAGTTGAACAATAAATTGCCGCACTAACGTAAGGGAATGTAATAAAAACATTATATTTTAAGGTTTGATTTTCAGTGGCGCATCCAAGAAGAGGTTTAACAAGCATAAGCTCCCCCCTAAATTTAGAGAGAGGAATTAGCACATGATGCTTTTTCCAAACTGTTTGAAAAAGAGCTCAGAAATAAGTCATCAGTGTACTATGAAAATCTTAGCCATTTTGACATATACTTCCTGTTTGAGTCAGAAAAGTGATTTTTTTTGGGTGCATAATATGTTATAATGAGTTAAATATGTCGATTTCAGCTACAATATACTGTAATGAGTAAAGCAGAAGTAGTAAGTATAATGATTTAAGCATAATTTTTTAATTAAAATGAAGCTAAAAGAAAAAAAGTCCATTATGATTTATATGTATATACATCAGTGAAGAAACGCCATATATCTGCCTACAAGATACGATATAATTTTTTTTATGCTTAATGTTTGGATGAAATATAAATGATCATAGTCATAAATTACATCACATAGCTAAATATGTTTACTCAAGATAAATCTTTTAAAACTTGCAGGGCTAAACTGCTGCCTATGATCTTGCTATTACAAATTTAGGTTTCAGACGAGTTTTTTAAAGCGCTCTTCTAAGCGCTGCAAAATTAATGGAAAAAAACAGGCTTTACATTTAACCTCCCTCACATTCTTCGAAAATTAGACACAAGGGCTCATACCCTTTGTATCACAATGCTCATTTATTAAAACGCCAGGAAGACCAAAAATAGTACTTGTTATTTAGGTTTTATGTTGTAATACTTTTGAATTGAATAAGTATGGCATTCTCACTTGGTCAATATTTCATGTTATTCGAAAGATATTCAGGTTTTTGAAACATGCGAATTAGTTGCCGTTACGTCATCTACTCACACGAATTAGATAATGGGAATGTAATTAATGAACACATGGCCGTGTATAATCCTCGTTAGCAACAGATACTTCAACATATACTTTCGAGGATATTTTGTCCATTTGGGAATTTGTGTGAGTAGATCCGATTTTCATATTTCAAAAAACTAGAATATATGTGGAACAAGATGAGATATTGAATAAGTAAGAATGCTACCGTCCCTCACTTTGAAAGTACTTCGAAATGAAATAAAAATTGGGATAGTCAATTTTTTGCATCTTACTGCCCTTCTAACCCTATCCTGGCAAGATGTATTCTGACCATGGACAAGTAAAATCGTGTGGCGTTAAAATAATTAAGGACTGATGCTGCCTAGAAAAGAATAGGATTCTTTCCTGGCAAGAACTCAGTGCGTTCATTTCAAACTTCTGCATACTTGTACATTCTACAGAAGAAGTCGTAACACAATTACAAGAGCTTATACAGAGCTTATATGATATCGTATTACAATAAAGTAGCACAGTGTTTCAGTCTCGTGTTGTTTTTGTTTCATCTTCATACTGATATAGCCAAGGAGATCAATTCATTTAAATCAAAATTTGCATTAGATCTTCCAGATGGATAGCGAGATTTATAAAAATAATTTAAAAGTTTAAATTTACTGATATAAACTCGATATCATTGCTATTATAGTAACCGTTGTTTTTAGATAGAGTTTTGTCGTAGCAAAACTTAAACTACTTCAGATGCAGCACGGAGATTTCACCTAAGTATGCAAAATAGACCAGCCAGCCATTAAGCTTTGTTGTTTTTCATTCAGAGGGTTTTTTGACTTCAAACGTATGGAAAGTTAAGACTGTTGATCTAAAGACGCTTTTCTTCTGGACGCTTAGACTGGTCAATCAAGTGATACAGGATTTCGTATCAGTGGAAAGGCCAAGAGCCTTTACGCATTATTTGGTGTGTCATGTTTAGCGGGCTAAGACAGGTTTTTTTTTAAAAGCCAGAATAAATTTCTTCATACATTAAGCTCCAATTTTTCGTACTTATTGGTCTGAATCCCTAAATTATCGTTAAGCAATGCACGCTTAATAATGGTCTATGAATAAATGTTGAACTCTACTTTGATGATAAGTAAACCTGACGAATATGTGTTCTTTTATTTTTTCCCCAGGTTGCAGCTGAAATGAATCGCACGAAAGCGGCAAAGCTTCTACTTGAGGAAGGGGCGCCGGCGGGGGTGTACGACAGTGCTGGAAATTCGGCTTTGTCACTTTTGATTGAGAAAGCCCCGCAAGTTGCTCTGGATGCTTTAGAACAACTGCACTCAGTTGATCACATCAGCCGTAGGGAGTATTTCTTTCTTGATCACTTAGAAGGACCACGACTGAACGAAGTTACATCAGTTGCCCGCACTCCTTTGGAGGTCGCAGTTGAGAATAATCGACTTGATATTATCATGCATCCGGTCATACGACGATTAATTTCAGTAAAATGGAAAGTCTTTGGAAAACTCGGTGGGATTGGAGCTCTTCTTCTTAATCTGCTATATGCGACATTGTGGACAGTTTTAGCGGTGACTATTCCAAGGACAAATGAAGATGCTTATTTCCCTTTGCCAGATAAGTTGTGGAGATGGTTTATTGCTATCTTAATTGCCTTACTTACAATCTTGGAAATTGTTCAACAAATTACTAGTATGTCAATTTTTTCTTTGTTTCACCGAAAGTCGAAAGCATTCTAGGGAATCCGTTTTGAAGCCTGATTGCCTTGTTTCAGGACAAGAGAGTATTTTGTGAACTCTATTGTCAGTGCATATTTTTTTGTTTTCCTGCCCTAGGCCAGCTCTTTATTTTTATTTCTCAAATTCATTAAAAATTTACGAGGAAAACACAAAAGAATTCGCGTGCTCTTAGTCAGGATGGTCGCCCTCCCCCAGTGGGACAGTAAAAATATTAGTAAGTTTAGTGTTAACCATTATATGTAGCAAACTGAACCTTGTTCTAATAATATAAATTTCTAGGTTTATACATGGCTTTATATTCGTGTTATATATATTTCTATCAATGCATTCATACATCGACACGGATTTTGCTACGAATTCCATTTACTCTCTTAATTCTCAACTCTCTCCCCGGAAAAAACCTACTTACGCCAGTAGGGAGGCCCTGATTGAAATAACAAATTAGATGGAAAGTACCTGGCAAAGGCTTAAACAAAGAAAAGTGTTAGAAACTTTCACGGAAGATATAGTCCTAGAGTGAATCTTTCTTTATCGAGTTAATATTTATTAGAAATATATTCACTGCTATAATAAAAACAATAGGAGAAAAAATAGACAAGACTGTGTTTCAGCTTATCAACATTCAGGTATATAGTCAAAAGAATTGAACAGTCCTCATTTAAAGTCTTAGGAAATTTTTGCTGATCAAACTGTGGAACGCCAAGGACTCAGAAAAACTCTGAGCTCCAGACGGGACTCGAACGCGTTACCTTCTGAATATCAGCAAAAATTTCCTAAGACTTTATAGCATCAAACTGCAAAACTCATAATTCAGTCCTCATTTGTCATTAACAATTGAGTTTGTTTGACCGGTGACATTCCAAAAGGAGAAATCTGTAATGAACTGATTAACACTTTTCAGCGCCATTGCAAATTTACAAGAAAATGAACCAATTTTCAGTTCTGAAATGAAAAATTGATCAAGCCTGTCCGATCTTAACAAAATGATAAATTTGTTTGAAAAAAAGCAACTTTATCTTTCAATATATATTTACCATCCTTCAGACATCGAAGTCGCAAAAACGACGTTCTGATGCTTGTTCCGACTCTAATGAATATAAGGCAATTAAGCTCGATAACATGAAATGGAATATATATAATTTATATATTCATTGAATTTACCCAAAAATAAAACTAGTCAAAATTGTTGGATACTTAAAGTTCTGTATTTCACCATTTTAGTAGGTGACATCTAATAAAATGAAAAGGAAATAGCAAAAAAATATTCAAAAATTATCATTTACTACAGTATTAATATAAAATTTAACAAGGTTAGTAACCCTTCAAAGAAAATTTTCCGTAAACACCAGATGATATTGAACAATCAAGGAGAAAAAATAGTATAAATAACCGGAAATAAAATAAATTTTGAAAAGAAAAATTTATAAACTACTATAATTTGTGGGAAACACATTAAAAGTTTTGACTTAAGGATTTAAATTCAGTTAGTGATTAAGTATTGTAAGCTCTTCCGTGGGACATCTTCTCGATGTAAATAACGTTTTTGAAGGATTTAGATAAGGGTATTGCAACAAAATCTTTTGCGATTAGAGCTACGTGCGCTGTGTTCATGTACTGAACTGAAGTGTGGAAATATATGAAAATGAAATGACTAGCCTGAATGTCTTTTGAAAAAAAAAATGTGGTTATTAGGCTGCTTCTTGTATTTTTGTTCCATGCAAACTACAAATTTTTATGAATAATCTTTTTATCTGCAGGCACAATGAAGGTGCGAAAAAATAATGCCGAGTGGAGACAATGGCGAGTTAATGACCTAAGTAGAGATCTTCAATACTGCCACCCTCGTTGGCCTCAAGAGCGTACCTACCTTGAAGCTGAAATTAAGTCAGTTCAAAATCCGCCAATGTTAGCTAATTCAGATTATTGGTTTTATTATGACTGGGTAGCTTTAACTCTTATCCTTGCAACAATATCCTCGCAAGCAGCATTACTTGAAACCAATAGTGATACATCTTATCGTGTCTACGCTCGTTTCGTCTGTGCGCTCTTAATCGTCCTCTGGATTCGCATAATGAAGTCCGCACGGCCGTTTGAAGGGCCTGGTGCTTTCGTTGCCATTTTCGGGCACATCGTTATGGATATCTTGAAGTGGGCTTTATTGTTTCTGTTGATTTTTATTCCGTATTCTGCTTCATTTTGGATCACGTTCGGCGGGGATGCAACCGGTGGTCGAGTCGAAGGGTACAGTGAGCTGGACGAAATGTTGTATAACATGTTCTCAATGGTTGTAGTCATGGATTACGGATTTGAACAACTGGAACAGTCTGACGAGTACATGGCAAGATTTCTCTGCGGAACATTCATTATCATCATGGCCATAGTGCTTGTGAATGTACTCATCGCGATGCTTTCCGACACCTTTACGAGAGTTTACGGCAACGCTGTTGCTAATTCCATTATGCAACGAGCCAAAACGATCATTAGCCTTGAGCGATCACTCCGGACCTCTCGAAAACAAAAGTATTATAATTACATCCGAAACACGTGCAGTCCTGAAGTCCTCACAATCCAACCTGATATGAATAGCAGTGAAATGGATGAGCGTAAATCTGCCGAGGAAATGCGCGAAGAAGTCAAAGACATGGTTCAACTGGTCCAGGATCGCTTTGGACGGCGATACGGGAAAGATCAAATGTCAGACTTGGATTCAGTAAAACACGACGTTTCTATGCTTTGGAAAAATCATGATAAGAACGTAGCTGCTGTGAGGGAAATTCGCATGACTCTGGAAAAGATACTGGGCGTGACAAGTGAGAAAAATAGGACCCGCGCAGGAGCTGGATTTCACGCTAAAGTGGATTTCGGTAGCACCAGTTTTGCCTAATTTTAATGTAGGATGCTAAGGAATGTCAGTCGATGCAGGTGCAGCCCTCTGTGTGATTAAATTAGAATAAAAAAATTATTTGAGTTTCCAACCTTAATGAATTTGTGATATTGAAAACATTAGTGATATTTGTACTGATAACGTCCATGGATTATCAAACTGTTACTTACATTGTAATCCAGGCACGCCAGCAAAAAAATGTCCGTCTTCTTTAAAAAGCTTAAATGTACTGCAATAATTTCTTCGCCACTTTGAATTCATAAGATCATTTTTAATGTTTATAGAATTATAACATTATCATTTATATTGCCACTAGTAACGTGCACAAAATAAAGTAGCACTTTTATGACCTAGTTTTTATCTGAGATTCCAGAGACTAAAATTTGAACAGTAACGTTATCCACACAGTGAAAGTTTCATTATTTTCTGAAGATATTTGGATATTTGACCGAAAAGAGTTAAACATTGGAGAAACTTGTTTCATTTCTTTGTCCTCTTTTAACTGACAAGCTTATTTGGAAAGCAACAAGTTTGTTGAATGGTACAGTTAGGGAAAGCTTGTGTAAAAGGTATTTAATTTTAATCATGATTAGTTCTTAATCTTAGTCAGTGAGGATCAGAGTATGAGAATTTTACTATGTTTTTGTCACCCGACGGCCGATTTCATAATCTTAGGCTTTATAGATGCTGAGTTACAAAGTGCTGGCACAAGTTCCAGCACGATATATCCCTGTAACGCGAGCAAAATCATTAACCGGAATAAAATAAGAGAACTTATCTTTGTGGTAAATAGTTAATTATCCATATGTGTGTCATAGTTGAAAAGCTTTAATGATGCAATTCCAAAGACATGTTAATGAATCGGAAAGGAAAAGTTGTTGTTCCATCTAATTATATAAACAAATACTTTTATTAAAATTTAAAGTTTACCCTAACTTTGTTGGTATGCCAAGCTCTTAACTCGAAATCTCATCAATAATTCTAGAGCAAAATTCGAAAGAAAATCTTACCGTGTTTTTAAATGCAAAAGAGATAGATTTGCTGTGTTCAATAAGCTTCTCGTAGGTTTCTGCGGCTCAGACAATGCTAATTTTCGTTTTTAGATTAATGAAAAGTGCGCAGTACGAGCTTTTTAGATTTAAGGTGGTTCCGTACAGTTTCCCGAAATTTAGAGAATGCAAATTTGAGACCTAAAAACATGTGCATAAATACTTTGGAAGAAGAATAAAACTAAATTCAATATGTAGAAATACATTCTAAGCACCTAAAAATATGACAAAATAAAGAGTTGAGGTCGCTCCTATGGCTACAGTCGCGTATCAAAATGGCTTTTAATTACCATTCAATCTGATTTACTTCAAGAAAAAAACTTTGGTGAACCAATGGCATGGATTTCCTATGTCGTCATATCTTTGGATGCGTAGAATGTGTTTCTTTTTGTTACATTTAGTTTTATTCTTCTCCCAAAGCGTTTATGCATATGTTTTAGTCTTTATGTCTCAAATTTGCATTCTCCACTTTTCGGGAAACTGTATGGAGCCACCTTAATACACTTTGTTGTGACATCGTATTTAAATTCTGATATAGCATAACTGCTCTTGTTTATTAAACATTTCTTCAAAAGCTTATTAATTATTCATGACTATTTTAGCCAATTAGGTCACAGATAATACTGCTCCTCTTTAAAGCTCTATTCCAGATGGATTGATTAGCATTTGAGTGCAAAAGGTCGATAAAATGTATTGTGTCCTATTAACTGATCTAATTAGCTAAAATTACAGACCAAATTACATATTCCTCATATCTCTTACATTTTTAGAAGATTAAAATTAATCTTTTATGAAATCAAATATTAGATAAAAACTACCAGTATTTCTTGAAATTTCAAATATTGTGACTTTTCGCTAAAAATCCTTTAATATTTAATGTTTGAGGAAACTTTCGTTTGCTATTCATTGTAAGTTGTTTAACTACAATACATTCTTCTAAGACGAAGTTTTTTTCAAGGGAAGAATCAGAATCGAAGTAAGTAGGAATCATAGTGTCATGGGATTTATATGATAGATCCCAGGTATTGTAGAGTAAACAGCTTGCATTTTATGGCTATTTTAATTGCTTAGAAGAAGTCTATTATCTACCCGCTATCCATTTTTAACTTAAAAGGTAAGACCAATAACATGTAGGAAAAAGATTTTACTGAGTAAAATTGCTTAGATTTATTAACTAAATTAAAATTTTTACAGTAAATACAAAGTGTTCACCCGTATAATCTCCGAATCGCCCATGTACTTCCCCTGCAGTTGTTCTTACTCAATTCTAAAACTTCTTAAATAAGCAATGAACTTATACACAACATATCAAGTCAATCAATTTGACACTGTTAGAAAACTAGTAGGATAAATAAAACTATAGCTGTGACTACAATGTATAACATCTTTAAGAAGTTGTAATATTCGATTTCTATACCTGATAGCAGGCTGCGTATCCTTCATTCTCGACCTCTCTTTCTTTGCTGCTTACTTCTAAGCTTCCTACATTCACGTAGGCAGTTTACTTTACTTTGTTTATTTTATATCGCGTACTCTTATTAGGAAAATCTAATTTTCTCAGCAGAATCTCAATATCCTTACAACATCGTATTGCATAAATCCGAAGGAAGCCGTTTCAATTTCTTTCTTTGTTTAGGCTGCCGCAAGCAAACAAGGAGTGAGATCACTTTAACGTGTTCAATAAAATAAATCATTTAAATTTCAAATCGACATTCATAACAAAAGAGTCTCTTATATCGGAACTATTTAAAAAACCAACTCAGTCATTAAATAGATCAGTTAAAAGTACTAATATTAGCTTCATGTCAGATAAGTTGTTAGGACCAATGGCCCCACGGATATGTAAAATATCTAAAATAGGACCTGTGCAAATGTTATCGACGGCCCTAACAAAGGAATGAAGTTGAAACGGGTTCTTTCGCTCTTATACAATACCATGTTGTAAAAGAACCGCGATTCTGGAAAGAGAATTAAATTTAACTGGAAAGCATGGAAAACCGTGGAATATTCAAAATAGAGACATAAGAAAATGCGTTAGATTATGCTTGCTCTAGTAATATTGTTATGTTCAGTATTTTTGGCCAAACTGCAAAAAAGAGCCAATTAAGCCACTGTCCTCGCCATTCAACTCATACACAAATGCATTTTTGCTAATATATGTACACATCATTATGAAGAATAACAAATGAAAACGTATGGGTCAGTTTATAAGCTCTCAAGTATTCGCCTGAAATTCTACAGGGAAATATTATTACGCTGACCACTGGCTCAGCTAATCATAAAAATGTGAGTAATATTATACTTAGCTCAATAAGCTTGCAGTTTCCTCGTGGCCTTATCAGTTGAACTCAGTGGGTTGGACAGTAGTGCACCAACAACTTATCTCACATAAACAGATTCAATAGAAGAAACGAAAGGAAGTAATATGATATTCCACTAGCTGACGCTTAATAGTCTTCGACAGTCTTCCGATGTACATATAAGAAGAGCCTTCAACTAACTCCAAGGTAAAGCTTACCACTTAGTTTGAAGTCCCTTTGATAGTTAAAGTAGACTTAAGATTCTTAATTGAGTAAACTGGTATTTTACGAGAGGAGAGGACACCAAAGAGTGCTTTCTTTTAGATTCGAAATCAGTCCATCTATGTTCGGAAAATGATATAAAAGTACAGTGCTGTGTAGGCAGTGTTGAACAACGTGAAAAAGATCAAATGTAGGAAAACTGACGAAAATCAAACAACGTTGAACTGACGCTTTGAGCGAAGGCCTTCGCTGCAAACGTCACCTCTACGTACTCAAATTTTCTGTAGTTTCCCAATCCTATAGGTGGTGTGCACATTACGTCATGGCCGCCATGTTGGATGAACTTAACAAAGGTTTTTATCTGCAATTATCATTTCATCCAACATGGCGACAATATCTTTGTCCTTTGAATCTCGAGGGATTGGTTGCACACCACCTATAGACCACTTACACTCATATGCAAAACAGTCCACCTGCTGGACAACTTCAAACTCCGACGTTCAACAAATCGAATAATTTATGAAAATTCTTTTGTTTTTATGAGCATTGTTCCTTCCACAGAGGAATCAGTGCAAGTGGTCTATACCCCCGATTTTTTACATGTTTGTTTCAAGAACTTGAATAGATGCTTACATGGAACGCCCTGCAGAATCTGCGATGGCATGCGTTTAATTAAATCCTCCTAAAAGAGCCTCACTGGTCAAATGTATATCTCTTTGATATTTTCAAAGAAATATCTGCCCGGTAAATTATCAGATAAAGCTAAAAAAGAATTTGAGTTACTATTTTTTTTTTTTAATTCCGCCAGCACGGAGTAACTAGTCGTCTGTACCTCATTGTCTAGTTGGAAGCGCGAAACCAGTGATGTGTGACATCCAGACCGTCTTTTTAAAGCGAAAGTATCCTGGGATAATTAGATAAAAAATAGGTGGTGTGCAACCAATCCCTCGAGATTTAAAAGACAAAGACATTTTCGCCATGTTGGATGAAATTATAATTGCAGATAAAGAAAAACTTTTGTTAAGTTCATCCAACATGGCGGCCATGACGTAACGTGCACACCACCTATATGACTGAAGTTGAAATTGTTAAATGAATTCACGAAATGAAACGGACAGACTGCATTTAACACTCTGGATTTGGTCTCGTTGTACAAATGAACACAGACCGTCGAGCGAAGGTTACTATTTGTACTGGTTCGTAGTTGAAATGTGTACTGCTAACTGCAGTCTCGATAAGTCATGTAGTCCACATTAAGTTGTCTATATTTGCCGACGTTGTGCGGTATGGGGTAGCTTGGTGTATGTAGACGGAAATTTGCCATGCTCCTCAAGCTTTTTAGCTCTGAAAAGTTTTCTGAGTCGCTGACAGGAATCGAACCCGCAACCTGCTGATCGCCAGTGCGAATTCTCTAACCATTGAACGTCCCACTTAATCGTCAACCCTATCTGTACTTGGCTTTTATTTATGTTTTGGGATGGACCTGGATTGGGGTGGAGTGGAGTGCGGTGAGAACTGGCGCGAGTACCCAAAAAGCGATGTCCCAAGTAACTAAAACAAGGTAGATTGCAGGAGTGAAAGAGGCCGCCTGTTCGCATTTATGATACTTCAAAAAATTTGGTACTGTCGAGCAATTAACCTCAGCAAAAGCACTGTAAACAGCGTGGCCGAATTGCGGTTTGTTATCGAGAAAATAAATGTTTTATAGTAACTTATAAAAACTGGGCAAGTGAAATATGGAGGTACATTTGTAAATATCGCGCCTGTTTACCGACAAAACCGTTGAATATGAACTAAGTTCATGGTCAACATTAAGTAAAACCGTTGAATACTGTAACCGTGTTGCATGTTCCAATGATTTTGTTGTTGATTTGACCAAGACCCTGAATTTAATCACCGACATTCCACTCCACAGCACCTCACTGCCTGCGGCGCATCCAAGGAGAGTGCACAAGGGAAGATTTCCTCTTTTGATTTCGAGCTGAAATTTTTTACCGAGTTTTTGAGTGGTGTTTCTTGAAAAATTTACAGTTTTTTATAAACACTTATTCATGCTAGCATAATCATGAAGATATATACATGAGATATTTACATATATGAGTACATTTGCGGCTCGTTGCCGTTGTCTGATTGAAAGTTGCCTTATTTAATTGGGAAAAATAAGTTGTCCAGTTTCTTTCTACCAAGCGCCAGAATTTTTTTTCTGGCTAAAGCGGTTTATTCCTGGGCACAGCACCCACTAAGGATGACCCTCACTGGACCTCCAATGAGACCAGTTAAGGAGCTGATTGAGTTCCTAGTATTTCTAGACATTTTACTTTTTCACGTTTGAAACTTCAGCATCTTATTAAAGATGATGACGTCTTACATCATGTGACTTGTTTGTTTCAAAAATGTGAATATCGTCAGAAATGTTTTGAGATATCAAAGAATACCCAAACTGTATTTAAAATTTAAAAAAATGTAGTTCTAAATAACATAAAGAATTAGGTATACAGTACATGTTCACGTTCTGTTCCTTTAATGGTACTTATTTTCATAGCTTATAATCCATTAACTCTGTCCGATCTAAGTTAATTAGCGTGCTTGTACTATGAAAACTTTTGCAATTTTCACATACTTCCTATTCGAATTTTTGCTCGAAGCTAAGATTTTTCATATCTTGATTAAAAATGGAGTCAGAGAAGTGGTTTTTCGCCCACGTAATATGTAACAGTATGTTGCACAGCAACAAACCGTGCCATGAACTTTCGCAAGAGTTTTTCAAGAGTTTTTCAAGAGTTTTTCGTTTCCTCGAACGGAAATGAGTCAGGAATAACTTCATCTGCTTTACACTCAACCTCTTTTGTGCCTTCGCTAAAATTCCGAGTACCACAGTGCATAATCTTCGTATTAACAACAAATTTACCCTTTATTTTGAAACTTTCTTTTTTAAACTTAAGATAAGGACGTTAGATCTTGTCGAAGACGGGTAAAACTGAATTAATTGAGGCAAGTTAACATGCAAGGTGAGTATCAACGAAAGCGCCACATCTGCCGTTTGAAGCCATTATGCAATACTAATAACTTAATTAATTTTTATACATAAATTTAAGAGCAAATGAAGTAAGATTTAGAGTATAGGTAAAAAGGTATATCTAAAAAGCTTACAGTTTATCAAAAGAATTGGATATTACACAAAATATGAGTAACGAATTTATAGTTTAACCGAATAAGATATTAGTTCATGAGCAAATTTAGTTAAGCTAATCCGTTAACACTTTCGTGCGCGTAGTGACCAGGGGTCTTTCGTTTTAGCATGCAAAATCATATGTTTTGGACGTCCTATGGATGATTTGGTTTGGATGGTTTCATTGCAAACTTGATCTTGAAACATTTTTTTGCATTCTACATAAAATGTCACATTTCATAATTGCTTTTCTTTCCGAGTTACATGTATAATGTTGTTGTTACAAAGCATATTAATCAGAACTTTCGTAATAAGTAATCAAAGCGTTCTGGGATTTTGTTTCCTTTTCTATTTTGAATAGATATTGAACTAAATGCAACGAAAAGAGAAAGATCGCCAGGCACTCTTAGGAAATTATCTTACCGAGCAAGTGAATATGCCCTTATCCAATATCTGTCTACTTTGCCAAAGAACAGAAGCGCCATTAAATCATTCGATTTTGCATTTGTGGAGTATTTACTTGAAGATGGAGCAGATATTAATTACAGAGATAAAACTGGACAATCGGCCTTTCATATCGTTGCAAAGTTTTGGAATACAGATGTGGCAAGGTTTTTGCTCGATCAAGGTAAGCAAAGAAAAATGTCTGGAACATTTTGGGTAAGGGCATCGAAGAACGCACGGTCCTTACTGGCATCACTACTTTGTCAGGTATTAGAGGAAAATTTATCAGCGGATGAAATAATTTAATACCGAGGTTAAAAATTGAAGTAGGAAAATTTAGGCCTAATAAAGAGAACGATAGTGATTATTGTTACAGTAACAAAACATTTGATAGACGTCCACTCTGGCTGCTGATTGCTGGGCAGGCTGCTTGGCTTGGAAAATAAAGTAGTTTTTAGAAGCACTGCACCACCTTATGGCAATTTTGGATTTACGTAACTATTTGAAGATTACATTTCATTTGGGAAATGCAATATTTTTTGCTCCTGTATACTTCGTTGTCTTTCTCATTTCCAAACTGGTCCTCATTTTCAAACTGGTAAACGTGAAGTCAAACACGTAATTTTGTTAGTCAGTTATCAATAAAAAAACATAGAGTGGACTTTGTTACACCAATTTGCCAATCTTTTTTTAAATATTAACGCATTTTGAAGATTTTCGTTTCAATCCTTCTGCATGCAAGAATACTATGATTGTATGACCATCTATGGTACGCACAGCAACAAATCGTGACACACAAAAAAACTTTTCTGATTTAGTTTTCTATGCAGATTTCAAAAAACGTAGTTTTGATCCGAAATTCGAATACGAAGTAGGTTAAAATATCAAAATCTTTCATTGTACACTTATGTCCTATATTTGGGGGATCGGGTATTAGAGTATGTTAAAGTATGTGTTATGATTGGTCGGAAACCATATTTCAATTAAACAGTCGAATGAAGTCAAGAAATTATGTTCGCTTAATCTCTTTCAATCCCTTGATCAGTGATACTTCTACAACGATATATCAAATAATGTTATTTAATTCTAATCTGAGAAAAATGATAGATTTGGAACGTCAAAATGCAAACTTATCGGTCTCTCACTGGTCATGAGAACGTTGCGGGTTCCATTACCAACTAGAGCTCAGAAATAGTCTTTCTGAGCTTGACGAACGAGCTTCGAACATCCAAGAATTTTCAGAAGATTCAGAATCCAAGAATTAACGAGCTTGACGAACGTTCACTAGCGGTCTGATATTTACCAAGCTCTCACATGAACTGAATTTGTGTTCAGCATTAAGTATAAAATGCAAACTGGCGGACGAAATTTGCAACAAGGTTATTTTCCCCTGAAATTTCAATATTATCACACATTTTTCAATCGTCAAACATTCTTTCATGAGCAACAAAATATTCACAGACAACTTTCGTTTTTTTAGGGATATTTATGGAAATAGATTAATGTAAATGATTTCTAGATGGTGATTACCGGATTAGGAAATTCATCTCAGATCAAAGATTTGTTCGCATTGTATTTTCTTTTCATTGTATTCTTTATAATTATCTATCTTCATGTTACCCTCGGTTTTTGAAATTTCCTCGAGTACTTAGAATGAATTGAACGACCATGCTGTTCCCAGTTCACTCGATAGCTCAACTCGTAGGGAATTCGTCCAGAGAGCCTAAAATCTGAGTTCGAATCTTACTTGAGGTCGCTCAACTTCTCGAGGTGGTTTTCTAATATACGTGAATCACGAAACTTTCTCATTGCCCATTAATAGCTTACTGGCCACTACCAAAACGACTGGGAGACTGGTAACGAGATAGGAGCGCTAGTGTTTTGCGATCGTTTCGAGGGACAGTTTCATTGTTTTCACACCATCAAGCATGAAAACTGTCCCTCCAAACGATACCAAAATCCCCTCGCCGCTACTCGTCCCCAGTATTCCACTCGTTTTGTTGGAGGCCAATTAATCATATCCACATTTATTTTTATATTTATGATTCTAGTAACCTTGTTTAAACTCTCCAACATGTGGCCAGCTCTTGGTATTTTAATGTTGGTAAGACCGAACGAATTTACTGTCAGTTGTACATGAAGACATACAATTGGGAACGAATTCAACGAATTGCATCACAACTATTGTTCATACGAGCAAACTCAATCTACAAAGCGTAGAGAGTGTAGGTGTTTACAAGCTTGGATATAAACAACGAAAGGCTCGTACTTCAAGCTTTATGAAAACTTAGAAGAGTTGTGAGTTCCCCAACGGGAATCGAACCCGCGTCTCCCGATTGCCGGTACGGTTGTCTTACCACTAGACCATGAG
>JBAHVQ010000116.1:207987-223109 GCA_036872915.1 Nanipora kamurai
TGGTAAGACAACCGTACCGGCAATCGGGAGACGCGGGTTCGATTCCTGTTGGGGAACTCACAACTTTTCTGAGTTTTTATAAAGCTTGAAGAACGAACAATTATTGTTATTGACAAATATTATGACGATGACTGAGTATGACTATGACTATATTAATTACTCTTAATATAAATTTATCGTTGTCCATTAGAAATCTGTGAATTTGATTGGTTAGTCTACCATTTTACATTTGCCTATAGTAATGATAATCACGTCACTTCGTTTGGAGTACAATTTTTAAAGACTGACTACTCAGTGTCAATTTTTGATGTAGTATTGAGCTAAAGAAATCTAAAAAGTTTATACTAAAACAAATTGAATTTCTTTCTTTTTATTTGTCATGGTCGACTTGGGCTTCAGGCTCGTTGATTATTTGTTCCTAGAAAACGCATAGCAGTTGTCGAATTGTTAATTGTACCATTATGACTATGACTAATTTCCTTTATTTTTGGGGGTTGTTATTTCCAGGAATTTTCTCGATGTTTTTACCAGTTCCTTTTTCAACCATACCTAGTGCGCTTATGATGACCTTATTCTTATTATCATGGTAATGCCACTAGCATATGCCAAAGGAATATAATATCCTTGAGATCCAGTGACAACAAGTCTCCTCAAAATTCCAGGATCTTGAAGAGGATCCTTGCAGTTTGTAGTATGGTCTTCTTCAAGTCAATTCGTGGCTCAATCCCAATATCTTTAGGTTTGCTCTTAGCCCTTGTCCTTTAAAATCTCTTAACCACCACCATCTTTTATCATTATTTACTTCTTTCATTTGTCTCACCAGCTGTTCATATAGAGCTTTCTAACTCCAGCTGTTAAATTCTTTTAGATTTCCTTCGTTTTTTAAATTTGTCTTCTGATTCCAGTCCTTCATCCCCAATTCGTCTTGTGGCAAATATCAGACTCTCTTCACTTCTTCTTATGCAGCTTTCCAAACCCAATACCACTCCGCTCACTGTGCCCTCCACATTAACGAGTCTTCTACCTCCCTCCTGTCTGGGTACAGATAAAAGTATCGAAGTTGCTTCTGGAGTGCAGCACATTAAGCCTTGTAACTCCTATTATTACTATCATAATTATTATTACAACTGATACAAATATTTACCAGGTGGATATGGAGGATGATTTTCCCCTGGATATCTGGGTCCTGATTTTCAAAAATATGACTGTTATTGTCATTATTTTCTATTTTTGTCCTCTTTATTGTTCTTAGTGCTATCATCATGAGCTAATAACACATTCCAGCTAAATGAGTTTGCTCATAAAAAATGAAAGCTCCTTAGGGAAGCCAACCTTGTTATTTGGCTATGCTATATCATAATTGCGCTTTTACTAACACTTATAGGAGCAAATATAAACGCCCAAGATTGTCTCGGACGATCACCTTTGCATGACGCTGCCGCGTTGAATTGCGTTGATATGGTGGAATTTCTTCTTAACAATGGAGCAGATTTAAACATAAAAACATTCAACCAAGAACAAACACCAATTCACTTTGCTGCCAAGAATGATTCCTGCCAAACTCTCAGCATTTTGTTGGCGCATGGAGCTGACATCAATTCACTGGATAGCAAAAAAAGAACGCCATTGCAGGTATATACTGAAGGATTTTTTGATATTTTAGTCCTTTCAATAATATTTGATGGCATCATTCATATCAGTGACTGTCAAAAGAAATAAAAGTAAAATTTCACCTACTCCAACTAGAGTTCAAGTAACATGTGATCAACATCTGACTTTACCAACTGAATGCAATTTTTTTTAGACGAAGAAAATTTACGAGTGTCAGAGTGGTATACTTTAGAGAATCTGCCGGGACCAGCACCGAGAAAGTCAATTCTAGGGCCTCCGTCTGGGAAGCGAATCCGCAACTCTGACGATCTGGTGTAGTACTCGTGGAACTGAGCTACGAAGACCGTTGCTGAGAGCGTTGTCAGGAATTCTGCATTGGAGCTAAAAATGCTGTTGCAGGGAGCTACAAAGGCCGATGCCGAAAGCGTTTTTAATACCTCCGTAGTGCTATTGGCAGATCACTGCAGTTGATTGTAAGGGTCGCGGATTCGATTCTCAGACGGAGGCCCTAGAGATTCATTTTTGTAACTGATCCTGGGTAGGTGTTAAAAGTATAACATTCTTATACTCTAAAATTTCACTCATCCAATTTAAATTCTATTTCATGAGACCGAGTCTAAATGCCCAATATTTGAGTAATACTACAGAAATCATCTGCATGAAATGAATGGTGTTAAATCCTTTATTGAAACTAGGTTCTATTTCCTAATAATACTTTGTAGATGCCACAAACGATACGTCGTTAAATCCAGGTAGTTCGGGCCTGCTTCGTTTTTGGTTATGTTTATTCCCTTTTTCTCTCTCTATTGCTTATTTTTTCCTCTTCTCATTCCCCAGTTCCCATTATTTCGTCTCTTTTTTTAATCTAGTCCTGTTCTGTTCTATTCCTCTCATTTCTCCTTGTGTTTGATATATTTTGTTTCACGTGTTTTTCTCTTATCTTTCCACTTTCCTCCCCCTTTTGACCTCCTTCCCTCTTTCTGAACTTAGCAGGTACTAGTTGTACTGATAAATCACGTATTTATTATATATTGAAATTAATCACGTATTTTTGATTTTTAAACGAGCGTTAACATAAAGGAAACATTGCTCTTTTGGTAACATTTTATTCTGTTTCTTTTTAACACCTTAATCTCGGTTTTTCTCGATTATTTTTACTTGGAACACTTACTGATCGCAAACAAAAAGTTTAAAAAGCCAAACTAAAAAAGGAGAAACAAGACAAAACCACATTAACTTGTCATCAAAGTAAAAATACATCCAAATTTGGCATGTTATACCATGAACACACGATTGCTGTGAAGGCATGAAATTGAAAACCTTTTCAGGTTGAATTAATTGCTGAATTGTGTTATTTGCGTTTGCTAAGATGGTAAAAATAGCGTTGGAACATCGAGATATTTTCACGATTATCACATTTAAGACACATTATCTCCGGATTTCTTCGGTGAACTTTTCTGAAAATTGGTATGTGGTTAAATATTCCACTAAAGAATAAAGTACCAAAATGTCAGGATAGATTGTCAAGGTATATTTTCTTGCAGTAGACATAGTGGATTTTAAAAAATTCTGTGTTATGAAAAATTTTGAAAATTAGATATGTTGTTGACCCTTACTGTTTTCTTTAATTACCAAAATTAAAAGAAATTCACCAAAGCAAACATCCAAAAATTTCACATTTGTAGTGAAGCAGACGATGCGGTCGTCATAGAATAACGATTCGACAAGATCGCTATTTACGAATACGTACCCAGCCATATTTAGTTAACAGTCGCCCATTAAAAATTACCCAAGGTAGCTTCCTTAAGTGAGTTTAAATTTTGTTTAGACTTTATTTACATCATTTTCAGACATTAACTCATAAACATCCGGAGAAACTAAAAAAAAGAAACGCTTCAAAAACTTTTGCTAAACTTTGTGACATATTTACTCGAACAAAGCACATTTCCTACTTGCTTTTATTTGCAAATTTAAAAAATAGTTTTGAATCGAAATTCGAGTAGGAAATTGATCTAAATATTAATGTTCCTATAGTATATTGATGACGGATTTCAGAGAGGTCGGACAGAATAGAGCTAAGAATAAAAACTAGAAATCACATCAAAAAAGCTAAATTCAACAAGATTCTGATCGTAATCAGATCAGCGGTTCCTATACTATGCAGAATAAAATACTAAAATCTGCATCAGTCAATGGTGCCTGAAACTGACACGAAGGAGTTAATAAACTGGAGCGGCGGCGGATGTTAAACGAAAAGTGTTGGGAAGTGTCAAAGCTAAAATCGTCAAAACAAAATTAGAGGGAAAGAGGTCAGGATTTATTTTGGCTATTCATATACTTCCTGTGAGAAGGACGATTGGTTGAGAATTGCAGCAGGATCAAAATAGATAAACAACCTTATGATAGAGGCAATATGTCCAGTTTGTCTCATGTGCACGGGTACACTTGATAACAAAGAGGGCAAGATTTTCTAACCCATGCTGCCCGAAAATACCCAGTTGTTCACAAATCTCATTAGGTAAAGCTCAGCTTGTCTCTTTTATCTACAGTACCTGATGGTGTTAGCACGTAAATTAGGAAATCACATAATATCTTAAACGCATCGGAATTTGAATCTTAAAACGAAAGAAATTTGACAGCTAGTTGTTTAACGTTTAACGTGCGAATATACTTGTGAAATTAATTTATAGAGTTCTTCTCGGAGTTGTGTATCATGATTTCAAGTAAAATCATCCGCAACTTAGGTATAATTAGATGTTTGATAAGTGATCGAAGCGTTTTATCTAAAAAAAGCCCTAATAAAATGATCCAGAAATCATATAGGTTATCCAGATAATAGTAAAGAAGTTTTAGATTTTGTAAGTTAATCATGGAAAACCAAGTTTAACTAACATGACTTGAAATAACTAATTAAGGGGGTCCACTACCAAAAAAATTCAATTTTATAAAAAAATCATTATTTTGTTGAAATTTTAGATGCTTTCCTAAAACTTTTCTAGATACTACCTGTATCATTTTGTATCAAAAATCGCTTTCTGTAGCCAAGAAAATCGTTCATATTGTCAAGCTGATATTCAAATTTGGACAAAGAAACGCACGCACTAACAATTGTTAATGGATATTACACAATTGGCCTTACCCTAGCGAATCATCTTATTAAAATCTTTTAAGATCGTTTTTCTTGCTTTTTGAAAATAGCCCGATTACTGATATTTCGTGCAGGATATCTAAACAAATGTTACAGATACAATTACCAAACTTTCAGATCTTATAGTTTATACATCAATCGAGGAGATGAACCTAAAAGAATCGCATTTGCTTCAAATTTCTCAAAGTTATCGTCGTTTTAGTTCCACACTTTCGGCATTCAAGCCGAAAAATTTTGGTTAAAGGAACAGAGAAAATCGTACCAAAGAGATTTTAGGTTCACATCCTCAACATTATTATGGGTCATAGATTACAGGTTATTCCAGTTGTCGATCATGATTCGTTGCCAAGTTATCACGTTTATAAATTGACCTTATTTTTTCCTTTCGGGCTGGTGATTCCTAGTTACTATGACAACAATTTTCAAAAATAACCTTATATTTTTAGTTTAGCAAGCATCACCAACATCTTAGTATAGATGGCTTTTAATTTCACTGAAAGTATTAAGACTTTTCAGAGTATTAAGACTTTTCTTGTAAATCATGGGTAGTAAACGTTTAAAATTGGTAAACTTTAATAAATTCCTAAGGTGTAAAAGAACCCGTGTGAGTATTGAATTTTTATGTTGAAAAAAAAATGATACAGTTTTGTTAGCTTCTGTTTCACATGTAAATCGAATGTTTAGAATTTTAATAGTTAGGGAAAGACTCAATATGACTTCGCAATGTGAATAAAATAATCAAAATCAATCGTCTTCATTGTCTCTGCAACATATGAAGAGATTCTTTTCCTTATTTATTAGTTTTAAAAATACGACTAACTTACACAACATTATTACCTACTTTAGCAACTGCTGAGATTTTTATACTAGGTTTTATTATCTCTTCATAAGGTTGCAGCAGGAATGAATCGTGCTAAGGTTGCAGAACTACTCATCAATGAAGGGGCTTCAGCAGCAATTTATGACGCCGATGGAAACTCGGCTCTTACATTACTAACGGAAAAGCTTCCAGAGGTTGCGCTAATGGCTTTGAACCAGCTGCATTCCATTGATAATGTAAATCGTAGGGAATATTTTTCCCTCAATAACTTAGACGGATGGACCATCGAGAAAAGTGAGGAAGCCGCTGCCCCAACACCACTTGAAATCGCCGTTCAAGCCCGTCGGTTTTCAATGGTCATGCACCCTGTTCTTCAGCGGCTTGTTAAAGTGAAATGGGATAACTATGGCAAGTGGGGCGCAATAACTGACTTGATGCTGAATCTTTTTTATGTTGTGCTTTGGTCTGTCATGAGCATTGTTTTGTCTTGCAAAAGCGATGAAATATACCTGCCACTGGATTCCAAAGGCTGGAGGCTAGCCATTGTTATTGTAATAGTGATTATAACAGGAGAAGAAATAAGAAAACAAATTGCAGGTAAGGCGTAATCTCTTTATCGTATTCTGATAAGATTGACACATGTTTTCCATGAAAATTAGCAGCCATATTCAGTAAGTAATATAATTATAATTGACCTAACTAATATAAAGTAATTAAAATTGACTTCAGTTCTTTTTAGTTAAACGTTATTAGATTGTCTACTTTTCAGACTATAACTTGACCTAACTCACTCAAGGGTAATAACAATGACAATACAAAACGGCCAATTTTTTACAAGGCCATGTATGAAAGATGTATAATAACGATGAAAAATACACTAGCGTTAAAAACGCTTTCTTTATTCTTACGTATAAATTTGTTAAACTATATATTATCTGTTCCGAATTAGGTTTGCTTGATCCGTTTTCCTTCGTTAATAATTTTTTATTTCAGATTAAGCCGACGGTAGACCTTAAACTCCTTTTAAAATCATTTGTTTTAGTCTTTGATAACATCATCGCTTGGTTTCTTTGAAATTTTGAGATATAAAATGAAATGGAATGAGATAGAATGGAATGAAATGAAATAAAATGAAGAGAAATTGAATGGAATGAAGAGAAATGTTCAGAAATTCAAGGCCCATTTTTAGAGGAAAAATTATGAGCTACATGACTACATATTTAGTTTATAATTTGCCTAAATTTAAGTGACGTAATTCCAATTGTCATTTAAGCGGCAAAACTAAACAAGGCTAAACAATCAGCAGAACATTTGACTTTGTATCACAACAACTACACCACGGGTTTACTTTTAAACTATAGGGCATAAGAATCAAGGAAGCTTTCACAACTTTCTTATAAATATTAGCTGTATAAATACTGTATACTCCACGCTAATTGTTTTAGTTTCATAGAAATAATTTTGATTTTAAATTTAATTTTAATTCAAAATACCTTAGGAAAAAATTCTTAAAGACGCGTGCAAGATTGAAATTTTTTCCGTGGAAGAACTAAAATAACGATTTGTGAAAATGGTAGCTGAATCGAGAAAAAAAACTCCTTTCTCTTTCACAGGGCGACTTCCTGGAGCTTTGTTTTCTAACTTATAGCTCAGAAGACACTCCAAAACATGCAATATTGGAAAACATCTGTTTTTATATTTCCTTTGTATAAGAAAGTTTTTTCCTGGGATGCGTTTGGTAACGCGCCTATTCCTTACCCTACCTTACTTCACTGTTTTTTTAACTTTGTACTCATTCATTTTTTTGTAATCATGAATATTTTCTTCATTTTTGTATAATTAGATACTCTTCGAGTTCGTCGGCAACGAAAGGACTGGATTGAATGGAGAGCACGAGCTCTTGAGGAAGATATGGCATATTGTGACTCACAGTACGTGGACGAATGGACTTACTTGTCAGAGGAAGTAAAATCAGTGCGTAACCAGTCGTATTTGTCAACAGGCGATGGTTGGATTTATGTTGATTGGTTGGCCTTGCTGTTGATCATTGCAACCATTGCAACTCATATTGTCTTCCTAAAGCTCGACTCACTACTTGCTTATAAAATTCACAGTGGTGTGCTGATAGGGCTACTACTTATTTTATGGATCAGAATCGCAAAATATGCAAGACCGTTCCAATCAACCGGGCCAATCGTAGTAATTTTTGCCCACATTATGAAAGATATCGTCAAATGCGCTTTTCTTTTCGTTATACTGTTCATTCCATACGCATGTGCTTTTTGGTTGACGTATGGGGCGAATTCTCCGAAACCAGTCAAGGGTTACAGCAACTTACCTGATTTGTTGTATAATATGCTTTGTATGGTTGTTGGAATTGACTTCCCTTTTGACGATCTCCTTCTAGAAGATGCTTTCATGGCTCGGACACTATGTAGTACGTTCATCATCAGCACAGCAATTGTCGTAGTCAATCTTCTGATCGCTTTACTCTCCGACACTTTTACACGTCTCTATAGCAACGCAGTTGCAAATGCTATCATGCAGCGGGCTCAAAGTATTTTAGCACTAGAAAGAAAACTGGGAAAACAAAAAAAGAAAGATTATTACAAATACTTGAGGGATCACTGTAGTCCACAGATTATATCGATGGATCACGAAAGCGTGAGTAAAAAGAAAACAGAGAAGTCGAGTAATAAAGATAAACTTGTCCATGAAATCAAACAGATTAACATTGCACTCCGTCGTCTTGAAGCAAAAAGGTACGTCTATCCACCATTAGGCCAGTAAATTATGCGTTAGGTGTTTTAATCAATAGGTTAACTCTTTAAAATTGTGAAGAAACAAAAATTATTGCATTTCCTGGGCATTTAACGAGAGAAATTCTTCAGAATGGAAGGGTTCATAGTAAACTCGACGAGAAACTCATTTAGTTGAGGAAATATTGAATTTTACCTTTCTTCCAGTTTTAGCAGCATGCAGAAACAAAGTGATGGTGGAAAATCGGTCCACGCAAAATCGACCAGTTACTCTGTTGGTCAACTTCTCAAACAAAGTCAAGAAAATACGATTAAAATTAGCAAATTATATGAAATTATGATGAAATGGCATAAACCGGAAGAGAAACTTCCTCAGCCATGCCCTCAACATAGTTTAGTTCTTAGTAGAAAGTGCAGTGTTTTTTCTGCAGCGTCTTTGGATTCAGCCGTAGTTGAGAGCTATGAAATGATGCCAACGGTTTTCAGAAAGTCGATGGCAATTCCTTTCAAAACAATCGACCAGAAAGAAGGAACTATTCCAGAAACAGATGAAAACAAGAGGAAATCAATTTCTTCAAAAGAAGGTGATACAAGCCTGGAAAACAACAATTTGAAAGAAGCTACTGTAAGCCAACAAGATAAACACGCAGTGCTTCACAGTATCGGTGAAGAGAACAAAGGATTCGAAAACAGTGAAATTTTTGACTCCCAACCATGTGGTTCCGAGGTCTGTAGCCACCAAGGCCATAGTCAGAGAGGACTTACTTTAAGAAGAAACAGCACAATATCAGTTCCTCCCGATTGCACGCAAGCTCTTCCCAGGACTCAACGTTACTTCCATCTTGACGATGGTAAATACTCAAGCGATGAAAGTGTTTCGTTATGAACTCATCAAGTATTCGATATCTCCAGCGCTATCGTGTATCTGTCTAAATGGCGGTAGTAAGAGACTCTGACAATATGCAATACATTGCTTCTGCGTTATAGGCAAAGCAAGGATGTCTTACCTGCGATTTATAAGTAAAGCGTTTCCCTTGAAAGTATACCCCCACGTGATAAAATCCTGCAACAGTTATGGAGTCATGTTACCAGCCCATGTTGTGGTCTTCTCCATCCAGAAATTTGAAAACCGTGAGAACTCTTCAGACGACGTTTTGTTTTTGACATATTCATTTTTGGTCTCCTATAAAAATAACAATATAAATTCAGACTTACGAACCTTTTTCTCAAATTTTCCTACGGTTCAAGCTGTCAGAAAAACTTTGTGATTTGCATTTTGGTGCTCTCTGTAAGTCTTTTTTCTTTCTGTAAGTGCAAGAAAAGGTAAGGTTCCTAAGGGCTGTTAGCCCACCCTTCTTGAATGTACCGTATTTGGAGACTATCCTTGTGGCAGTTGAGCGATTGAACCTCAAAGTATCCCCCACTGTAAGATATAGTCTTGTTCTGGCCCTTCAAAAAACAGTATTAACTTTCCCCCGTTATCATGGAAATTTTTCTGTCCCCTTCTTTGTTCAGGCATCCTAACGCTTTTACTCTAGACGAAGACATCTGAAAACGACGTTTCAAGTGATATATCTTGTGCAAAAATTTCCTGTAGACATTGCCAGTCTTGATAATTGTTATTACCAGTCTTCAGTTACTTTTTATTTTATTTTGTTGATTTTCTCATTTTCCTTATTGAATTTTGACTGACGCCAATGAAATTTCATAAATGTTAATGTTTTTACATTGACGTTAATGAACTTAAATTTAACGGAGTATTTAATTATTCGTTGTAAGTGAATTTCCTTTTAGCGTTATAGAAATTTGACTGAAGATATTGAACATGGGTTTTGGCTTTAATGATAGGCCAATGATGCAAAAAGTATACTGGTGATGAATTTAAAGCAATTAAATAACCAAGGTTAAAATCCTAATTTATATATAAAACTATTGTTATTCAAATAAAAACCTACAAGGTTAAAATTCCATCCCAAATAAATGTTGTTAAAATAAGAACCATGGCATGTGTTTGGTTAATCAACAGGATAAAATTATTTGTGCATTAGGGACGCATATACTTCAGGGATGGTGCCAAAAATGGTGCTATTCTGAACAGAGACTCAGGAAGGGTTATTCCTGAAGGAGTTCCTTCTGTAATGAACAAATAACTTTGTGCTACTAATTACCAACCTATTTCATGGTTCTTATTTTCACAACAGATTTATTTAGAGCAGGATTTTAGGTCTTTATTCGAATAACAATAGATTTTTATGTAAATTATGATTTAACTTTGGTTATTTGTTTTAAATTCATCATTAATGTGCCTTTTTTAGTAAATATTTGTACATTGAAAGCTATATTAGACTTGTAGGTCCAAAGCACTTTACCCGTTTGATGAACGGCTAGTTCAAAAGCTGGGTGTCAAAAAAATTCATTTTTGTTAAGTCGGAAGAAACAAATCCATTAATTAATAAATATAGATTATAGATTAGATTGGATAAGAATAAACATACATGTAACCATGCTTGAAATATGTATTTTCGTAATATGTAGGTTCGATTTGTTTACTATATCTCTAAACTTACACTGTTTTTAAAGAAATTCAAGGTTTCTTTCATTGGGCTATCTATATTCTGTGAGATCCTCTGTCCAGGATAATTAAATTGGCTTAAATATTGTGCTCCTTGAGGAAACTAAAGAGTTATTCTCTAGAAGAACATACGAAGGACTTAATCAGTGGTGCTATGGCTAATAAAATAACCCTATAGTATGGACCATGGCTAATTAAGCCATGTCCATACTACAGGGTTAGGACTGCCTTGAATCTATCCAACGCTTGGCGAAAACAAAATGGATCCCTTTACTCTATTACTCAGCGGCAAAACTTTACAAGTTCCCAAAAATGCTAGCAGCTCTTGTAGCCCGGGAATCCTGACGTAAAATCACGAGAGGGCAGTTGTCAATGAGATCGAATCTACAATTAGCCAAGCTTATCTAGAATAAGGTCATGTCGATCTATTGAAAGCGTAAATAGACGTTTTATCTAATTGCATATCAAAAGATATTTTTCAATTCATCTTCATAAAACCTATAAATATCAGATATACAACCGGTCAACGTAGTTAGAAAGCCAGGAAAATTTCTTTAATCAATTCACTGTTTCCTGTCCGAGGACATTCCTCTTGACGAGTAAAATCGTCTGGCGTTAGCAAGAGTAAAATACTAAAGTTTCCATAGGTCACTAAGAACCTGTAGGAGTGGAAGAGGAGAGGAAGCAGTTAAAATAGTTAACATAATTAACCGTTTGAATTGTTAAATTCGAATGCCCTTTGTCATGGTAATGCAACCAGGTCCACTTCGACGAAGTCGGTCATACCAGTTGGTAAGGTTCAACTGAGTTGTTAACTAACTTAACACTTCCAAAATATTTATTCATCAGTTGACGTAAGTATAAGTTAAGTATAGCAAGATTTTACAAGCAATATGAAAAAGACGAACTTAAGTGTTTTATCAGGGGATCTGAACACGAGCAAACATAATGACAAAACATAACGCCGAAGAGCGAGTTTTTTTTTGTTTCATTGTTTCCGAGTGTTTTAATCCGCTGGTGAAACACGAAAATGAGTTGGTTACTCAACGTCTCAAACGAACACGCTCCAAACTGGAGGTTTGAGAGAATCTTAAGAAAATTTAGCTTACGCCTTCTCTTCACTATGAGTCTGATAACATTATCAAAGGACATGTATTTTGATATCAGACACTTTTCGTGATATTGAAATAAGACCGTCAGTGGTTAATGCTATCAAGCTCGTTGTGATGGGCAGAACATAGAATGTTATATTTTTCAGAGCTGGTCTACTGTATATCATCTGAGAAGATATGAAAAATTCAAATTTTATTTCGGTTATCCTTTTGAAGTGAATCAATAATTTAGAAGAAAATACAGAGAAGCGAGTTTAAAAGCGAGGCAAAGCTGAATTTATGTACCGCGTTTCGAGGTATTGTGAAGCCGAACGAAGAACACCAAATGTGTTTTTGGAAATACATGTACTTCTCAAGCAAATCAGTATTTTGAGAGAAAATCGAGAAAAAAGTTGGCAAAATGCAGCTGTAATATTTCACCGATTCCTAAAAAACAGTGATTAACTAAAAATACGTGCGCGCAACGACCCCTCGCCCACGATTTAACCATGCATATCCCTTGATAATTCCAAGAAAGTTGATGGGTTTTCAAGATTGTCAAAACCCCTAAAATTTAACTTTTAAATGACTAATTATTCTTATTATAATATGAGACGTGTAGAAATAGTTAACTATAGGCCAAAAGTTGTCTTAAAGCAATGACAATTAACAGTTACAATGAATCAGACTCTCATACCTGCATGACCTGCTTGAGGGGCTTAGGTCAGAGAATGTGATCAAGATGCATGGATTTTGTCTCCTGCATCCTCTGAGTGAAAACCAAAGACTTAATCAGATCTCTGCAAAGTTACAGTATGTATCTTTGGTTTACATACAGAATATGTTAGCAGCAAAATTGCTAAAGAGAATGTTAAACACAATAATGACTGATGTTCCACAGCATATGGATTATTAAAGTCCCGCCTATCATTTGTAACTCAGCTGCATATATGGGCACTGACTTCATAAATGGCATGAATTCATGAACTCCTTCAGAATATCTTAGACATTGTGGCCCAATGGTAGAAACATTGACTACAGCTAAATGGCTCTTAATTGCAGTCCAATGTCTAATCTACCACAACATTGTCTACCAAAGCTTTTGTTCCTTTGCATTGCTTGGTTGTTGCTGACATAGTATTTTCAAGATAGACGGAGGAATTTTAATTTTTATTTAAATTTTTTAAATTCTTTAAAATTGAATTTTGAATGATTTTAAATGATTACAATTTACTCCATTTCTCCAATTGGCTCTGCAAGTGTTTTTCAGTTAAAGCTCTTGTTCCTTCTGATAGCATTATCTTCAGGTAAGTTTAAAATCCCCTCACAGTAGCTAAAAGTTCAATAAAAACTTGCATTGGAAAGTGAACAAAACCATGATGAAGCAACTTTGTCTAAGCCAATGCAAATAACATAGCATACTAGTGCAACCATCCTGTTATATTTAACTCTGAAACTTGTAGAAACATATTTTGGATGCTCTCTTTCATAATTATCCTATGACACCATTGATACACCAATAGCTTTTTATTGATTCATCCTAGGTATTATACACATAAGTTGTCCCTGAATACAACCAGCTGATAATTTACCAAATTTCATTTTAAAATTTGATTTAGCTATGCTATTTGTGAAATAAAACAATTTTTGTATATAAGACTGTCCGGTAAGGTAAAATTTGCCACAGAAGAAGTGTTATCAGTCATAATCCTAAGTGTTAACTGTTCCGTAAGTCTGATTCACAATCTTACTAGAGTATACTGTATAATTGATGAATAGGATTCATAAATCAGGTATTGGGTGGATGTCTAACAATTTTAGTCTTTTATACAACAACTTACCCTGTATATATGCACTGTCAATTGTCCATTTCCACACAACATATGGCCTCTTTGCCCATTGTTTTTGCAATTTATAATTCATATCTTAAGTAGTATTTTGTCAGATACAGATTGGACTGATTGTAGCAAATAATTTTAAGGGTTTTACAAGAAAACAATCTGGAGACATTGTCAATTCAACCTCAACCCATTAAAGCAATTCCTGACAGAACTTTTACTTTTTCATTTACACAGGTGCCATCCATTCTATGCAAAGTAAGCAGGTAATAAGTGAAAAAACAGTCTTACCAGGAGTAATTCACGAAACATATTCAAGAAGTATATACAGCACATCAAATTTTGATAGTTACATGTCTGTCCTTCAGTAACAGTGGGATCCTTTTGGCAAATTTTAATCTGCATTTAGTGCAATACAGTACTGACTATCAGTGATCTTATCAGTGCAAAATACTATAAGTCTGATCTTGCACTATCTTGCACTATTCACACATAGAAAGAGGAAGTTCTTCTCCTTTCTGGATTAATCTTTTTAGACTACCCTGAGAGCTAGTTTTCTAGACTCTAACATCTACACGCTAACATACTGTACTTGAAAGCAGGATCTGACGTACTTACAGTAGAAAGATAAACAATCTCGCCTTTCGCTTCTCTATGCTCTCGAGTAACATTCTCGCGTACTCGCAGATACAGTTTATTCTTACCTTTACTCTCTATCTCCTCTGGACGAATCTCGCAAGCTTAATATCTTCTCTTTGCGAATCTACGTACTCATTTTCTGATGTCTCGCTTACCAACTTTTGTCGCTTTCGTTCTCTCCTCTTCCTGAATCTTTCCGCTCTTTCTTCGCAGGTTTCATGTCGCTTTCCTTTTTTACCTTTTTACTTCTTCTCTGCACCCAGTTTTGTTGGTTTTACAGATTTCCATTGTTATAAAAATACTTGGCCAAAAGTACCAATTTCAACTAGTGGAAAAAGACCTTTTGAAGTAAGTTTACGTTGAAAATAATTACGTGTATCAACGATTAAGTTAAAAATAGTTTTGAAGTAAAAGCTCAGCCGAAAGCTTCTAGATTTTCAGTCTTTGTTAACGACTGTCATCTAACCAGGACTCCATGTTGCAACGCAGTGGAGTTGGTCCATCGAACGATTTATACATACATATATATATATACATATACGTGAACGTTTTGTTTACGAAATGAAGGAGGGCTCAATACCAAACAGATAGAGCAAATAGTATTATGTCACTTACCTCAAAAAGTCACTACAGCCTGTTTCATC
>JBAHVQ010000116.1:226270-238371 GCA_036872915.1 Nanipora kamurai
TCAATTAGTACTGAATTATGCAGATTTCATAAATATCTGATTTCAAAGGGTTTGCAGTTTTTTTGAGACACCCTGTATGCTATTACTTCAGCAGGGTAATCCCATGGGCATAACCAGGTATCAGTTGGAATGGGAGAATCAGAGGTAGCCGAGACTGGACAAATTTCTGAATGTTCCATTAAAAAGTTATATTTAAGGGATCGATCAGTAATTAGTGGGGAGAGGGCTGGTGCAGAACACAATATATAGTGTTTAATTTTTCGTGATTTCCCTGTGAGGAGCACAGTTTTTGCTGACCTTCCCCCAACATTAATGTAACAAAAATTAATCTATTCAACTGGAGTATGATATTTTCATGTAAATCGGGGTGTTATGTTATCTCTCCTTTAAATTTTGTAACTAAATTGAAATTATGGTTATAGCAAAGAATCACATTTAAAACGTGTTTATGATATTTATAAAAGAAAGTGATGGATTTACGGTGAATCATGACACCTATATTAGTTCATATTATAACAAACGTACTGCATAGGAAAAAGCAAATTTAACCTGGTTTTAAAGAAAAAACATATCCCGAAAAATGTCACCTTGTAAACTCAGTGGGACATTACTTTTGGAATATGGTTTTTCTTTTACTATTTGAAGTTGTCGGCTGGCTGTGAAATTGGTTTAAGCTAGTTTAAACTTCAAGAAACGCTTAAATGTGTCTTAAACTCGTCTTAAAGGTAGCGTAAAGTAATTAATCTTAAGTCACATTAAAGCCGAGTTTAAGCGCGTTTAAACAGCCTTTATGTAATGTTTAATAAATGAGAAGTAGTATTTTATCGGAATATAAACGTTTTGTATTCTGATAAAATACGTGCTTCAAGTTTATTGAACTGCTTCAAAAACAATCACTTAGAATACAATAGCTCAATTGTGTTTGACTAGACTGCATGTCAGTTGAGTTCTATTGTAAGGCCCAAATTAATTCGGTGTCGCAGGCTCAAGCAGGAGTATATAAACCACAGCTCGAGAGCAACATCAAATTTAGTTAGCTGACCGATATTCTGGAGATCATATTGGAATACTGCCGATATTTAGTTTAAGATATATTCCCTCAATATAAGGTAAGTTAAACGATTCTCTTTTTCCCTTTTTTAACTCGACTAGAAATTTATGTAATAACTAATAATATTGATCAATTTAGAAAACCGATATGAACCAAATCCAAGATCGCGTTTTTCTCATTTGAGCTGTGCCAAGACAGTGGTTTGACCGTTAAACAAGTTTTCCCATAGTGGAGTATATATATTCGAAATGGCTTCTAAGACATTTTCGGCCGATCAAGATAATGCTGCAAGCAAGGACGAACGGCCAAAGAGAGCTGTGATTCCAAGGGATTTGGAAGGGGCTCGTTTGGAAAGGCTCTCGGTCAGCTTATCGTGGAGCTATGAATCGAGTTCAGAAGTCTATAGAAGAGTTATTGATGGACCCGAATAATTTCGAAGTTGTCGTGTACGAAAGGAGTTTGTTCAACAAGATTTTTGTAAATTATGCGAGTTGTTGTCAAGATTATGAAGCGTCTTTGAACTACCAAGACACGGTCGAGCGACGTGACATTATGGAGGAATATAACTGTGTATCCAGAAACAAGGAAGAGTTAGATCGTCGTTTGGAAGAATGGATAAATGGTGTTCAAGAAAGGTTAAGCGTAGAAGCGAACAAAAAATTTCTCCGGGTTGAAAGTCCAACGCTTCGCTTGACAGAGAATGGAAGTAAAGCTTCATCTATGAAATTTGCAATTCAGAATATCCAAGCACCTATCAATTCAGCATTAAACTCCCTTGGGCGTGATAAATTACCGGCACAATCAACTTCCTCTTGTTCAGAAAGGTCCGTTAAGAAAGATGTCGTGAAAGGCACCAAAGAAACTTCAAGGAGCATCGGCAATTCGAAGGTTGGTTCAACGCGAAGTGTAAAATCTGAAGACGCTAGTCTTAAGCAAGCTGAAGCTGAATTGGTGAAGAGACAACGTTTGGAGATGCAAGAGATCGAACGCCAACAACAAGAAGTAGAGTTGAAACAAGCTGAATTGCATCGAAAAGGGAGCTCTTGTTACGGCAGAACAAGATTGAGGAAGGGAGATTAGAAGAAGATGTTGAGAAAGTATTAATAAACACCGAAGAGAATTTATCTGAAAGACAATCAGAACGCCATACTCAGCGAACTTCCCGACAATGGTAACGCTAGCTTATTGAATTCGCGACGAGTAGGCGAAGACCAATGGATGCCATCTACTTTTTTGGAAACTAAATATTTAAGGGACCCGTGTCACGTTTTATCAGAGCTCAAGGAAGAAGAGCCGAATCGAAGACCACTGGACAATCTTCCAATCTACTTACAATCTGTCAATAGATCAATGGGCGATTGGAATAACAAGAAGCGTGGCCCGACAAGAAGATTGCAATTAACAAATGAAACAGCCATCCCAAACAAAAATGTTGGCGGATCTGTTAGTGAACAGCTACAGCAAGTCCTACAAGGGCAACAGGAATCGTTAGTCATAATGGCCAAAACCCGGGGTTCTTCTATTAGCAAACGATTCGAGATGCCGAAAAGAGATTACCTGACATTCGATGGCAACCCAATGAACTATCCTCGATTTATGGTGAATTTTAGGATAAATACAGAAGAACGGGAGTACGATTCAAGAGCCAGGTTAGCCTTCTTAATACAGTTTTGTACCGGTGTAGCCAAAGAAGCCATTAGCAATTGTGTCATGCTACCAGATCATGAAGGATTTGCAAGAGCCAAAGAAATATTACATAATTCATTTGGACAAAGTCATATTATTACACATGCCTATGCTAATAAGGTAACGAAAGGAGGTTCTATAAAGGAACGCGAGAGCGAGAAGTTGATGCAGTTGGCACGAGACTTGGAGAACTGTAAAATTAACCTAACGCAATTGGGCTGTGAGTCAGAGGTTAACGCGCGGAGCAACCTGGAGAAAATAGTTGCACGATTGCCAAAATATCTAGAAGCTGATTGAGCGAAGGAAGCCTACGGGTTGTTGGAGAAAAGTTCGATTCCTACCTTTAAAGATCTTACCAACTATATTATGAAGAAAGCGAAATTGGCGAATAGCGCATTTGATCAAATGATTGGTTCTAAGCCTCAAGAGGAAAAATATTTAAAGCCGAAAATTAGAAAGACTCAAGGGACCTCTTTCACCACCCAAGGTTACAGTGTGGGGCTAAGTAACTCATTGAAATGCTATTATTGTAAGAAAAGTGGACATGTGCTAGAGAAGTGTTACCAGTTTAGAAATCAACCTATCGAAACGAGAAAGGAGTTTTTTTTGTAAGGAGAAACTTTGCATTCTTTGTCTTGGTAAAGGTCATTTTGTGAAACGGTGTAAAAGAAGAGATGCATGTTTGGTAGCCGGATGTTGTCGAAGACATCATAGCCTGTTGCATCCTGTCCAATTAATACCTAAAGAGGAAATTTCAAACGAAGGATCCAACAAGAAATGTGGACAAAGTGATGTTGACCTGGAGGAAAAAGATAAGGATGGACATTGCGGAATTACTGGGGCCGGACGACTTGGTGTACGCCTTCGAATAGTCCCGGTGAAAGTCCGAGGAGTGGATAAGAACCGAGAAGTCAGCACCTACGCGCTTCTTGATGATGGCTCAGATATATCTCTTTGAGAAAGCAGTCTAATTCGCCGTCTTGGCCATAGTTGGAACTCCGACAACATTTTCTCTAACAACGGTAAATGAAGAAACTAAACAAAATCATGGCGAAGAAGTGCGATTGATAGTCTCGAACCTAGATGGAGATGAAAATGTAGAGATCACTCGTGCTTGGACGGTGAGTAAGTTACCAGTTTCCAAGAAGAGTATTCCCACGAATCGTGATGTATTAAATTGGCACCATCTTAACGGAATACAATTTCCTAATTTGAAGGACCAAAGTGTCACAATGATTATCGGCAGTGATGTTCCAGAGACGCATTGGGTATTAGACCAGAGACGTGGCCGAAAAAAGCAGCCATACGCCGTCAAAACTTTACTTGGATGGACTCTTATGGGTCCAACAGGTTCGAAGACGGACCGTGAGTTTCAAGTACACTTTATTAAGCATGAAGAGCAAGACCTTCAATGTCAAGTACAGAGAATGTTTCAAATGGATTTCAGCGAGTTCGATACTAATCTGGGTGTCGAAATGTCGTTAGATGACCAGAGGGCCTTGTCGATTATGGAAAGTTCGGCGAAGTCGGTAGATGGTCATTATCAGATAGCTTTACCGTGGCGTCACAGCAACTTTCGCTTGCCAAATAATAAGAAGATGGCCGAGAAGAGGTTACTTTCGCTAAAATGGCGCCTGAAGAAAGATCCCTGGCTGCCCGATAAATATCGGCGAATTATAGAAGATTACGTGGAAAAGGGGTATGCAACCAAAGTTACTGATCATAAGTCATCTGGACTGCGAAATGATGAGAGTTCAACCGGAAGGACCTGGTATTTGCCACACCACCCGGTACTCCATCCCCAAAAACCAGGCTAGGTTTGCTGCGAATTGCGAATTGATTACGCTGCAAAGTACAGAAATACATCCCCAAACGACGAGCTTTTACAGGGTCCAGATTTGACAAACAAGTTAATTGGAGTCCTTCTTCGGTTTCGTCAGGACTTCATTGCCATTATGTCCGATATTGAAGCTATGTTCCATCAAGTAAAGGTAGATTCTCGAGACAGCAACGCATTAAGGTTTCTCTGGTGGGCTGACGGCGAGCTCTCCAAACCACCAGAAATTTATCAAATGAAAGTCCACCTTTTTGGGGCAACATCCTCTCCACGTTGCGCAAGTTTTGCCCTGCGGAAAACGGCTCAAGATCACAAAGCTGAATTTGATGATGAAACCGTCAAAACCGTCGTCAAAAATATTTACGTTGATGATTGTCTGAAGTCCACTCAGACAGTTAACATGGCCGTGAGACTGGCAAGTCAATTAAGAGCATTGTTGGGCAAAGGAGGATTTCACTTGACCAAGTGGGTTAGTAACAGTCGGGAGGTTATTGCTTCGATACCACGGAGCGAACGAGCACCTTCGATGGTAGACTTTGAGTTCGAATCATTGCCAGTGGAACGTGCGTTGGGGATTATATGGGATGTAGAAATCGATGCATTTCGCTTTCGCATCGTGGAAAGAAAGGAAGCCAACACAAGGAGAAGAATGTTATCCATGATTCGCTCAACGTACGATCCATTTGGGTTCGCAGCACCACTAATTCTCCCAGCCAAACAGATTCTTCAGCACCTTTGCCAATCCAGATTAGGTTGGGATGAAGCTATAACAGCAGACAATTTGACAGAATGGGTCAGATGGCAAGAATCGTTGAACCAGTTTACTACCACGACCATTCCCAGATGGCAGAAATTCAAAGTGCTCAACTACACAATTTTTCAGACGTCTCAAGCCAAGGCTATGGAGCAGCTTATATACGATTAGTCGACGAAGACGGGAAGATCAACGTCGCACTGCTTGTAGGAAAATCAAGAGTAACCCCTTTGAAACAAGTAACAATTCCTAGATTGGAGTTGACCGCAGCTGTATTAGCAGCGAAGCTCAACCGTCAAATCCAAGACGAGCTTGAAATTCCAATCCAAAGAACAATATTCTGGACTGACTCTACGATAGTGCTTCAGTACATCAACAATGAATCGACACGATTTCAAACTTTCGTTGCAAATAGATTAACAGTGATTCATGACCTTTCGAAGCCAGCCGAATGGAGACATGTAGGTACAAAGTGCAACCCCGCAGATCACGCATCCCGGGGTATAAAATCCTGTGAACAACACAAGATCCATGAATGGCTGAATGGTCCAAGATTCTTGTGGGAAAGGGAGGAAAACTGGCCAAAGAACCCCAAAGAAATAAAGAAAATGTCCAACGAACTATTGGAGTGGAGAAAGAATGCCCAAGTTAACGAAATTTCAATGGTTAATCGTGACTCCGTGTTCGAAAAATTTCTGAAATATTACTCATCATGGTACAGCCTGCAAAAGGGTGTTGCCTGGTTGTTACGATTTTTCTTATATTTACATTATATGTGTTCGAGAGTATCGCCTGCAAAGCTTAAAGGCAATATAATGAAAGGACCCTTGACTGTTAAAGAAGTGCAGGTTGCAACTGAAAGGATTGTGAAATACGTACAACAACACAGTTTCTCCGTAGAGATAGAAATACTAAGGAGAGTTCGTATTCAGAACCAAACAAACCTTTCATCAAGAAACAAGCTAAAGAAAACAACTAGACTTTCCAAACTGAACCCAGTCCTTATTAATGGAATCCTGCGAGTGGGAAGGCGCCTCGAAAGATCACCGATACGCTTCAATGCAAAACATCCAATGGTCCTACCTCAGAAACATCACGTGACGGAACTAATAATTTGGCATTTCCATCATCGTGAGGGACACACAGGACCAAGACAGGTGCTGGCCGCCATTCGCCAGTTATTTTGGATACTCCACGGACCCAGTGAAGTGCGTAGAGTGACGAGCAAGTGTATAAACTGTCGAAGAAGGCATGCCAAACCTGGTGATCAAATGATGGCTTCTCTTCCAGAAGTGCGATTTACCTCGTCGAATCCACCTTTCACCTTTGTTGGTGTGGATTATGTTGGTCCACTCATGGTGCGACAAGGTCGAAGCCAAGTAAAGCGGTGTGGTTGTCTTTTTACCTGTCTAACGATGAGAGCTGTACATATTGAAATTGCTCACTCTTTGGATGCAGAGTGGTTTCTCCGTGCGTTTAGTAGAATGTGCGCTAGCAGACGATTGAGACGAGGTCAACCACGGAGGTCTACAGTGACAATGGCACGAAGTTTACAGCAACCCATTCTGTTCTGAAAGAAGAGCTCGAGAAACTTCGCCCCAAAACAGCTCAAGATCACATTCAAGATCGATTACGAAAGGATTCAATCCAATGGTATTTTAATCCCCCTGGTGCAAGCCATATGGGTGGAGTTTGGAAAAGACTCATAAGATCTATCCGGAGGATTCTAAAGGCCTTGTTACAAGAACAAGTGATGAACGATGAAGCACTCCTTACATTTATGGCTGAAGTAGAAAGAATTTTGAACGATCGTCCCCTTGTTCGTCAAGAGTACAACGTAGACGACCTTGAGCCATTAACACCGAGTAAGCTTCTTTTACTAGACTCGGATCAAACTTCCTCTCTTGGAGCTTTAGTTAACGATGATAAATATAATAAGCGATGGAGGCAAGCTCAAGAACTCGCTAATGCATTGTGGAAACGTTGGATCAAAGAGTATTTACCTCTTTTGCAAGAACGGCAAAAATGGATGTCGAAGAAACGAAATTTGCAGGTTAATGATTTAGTTTTGGTAGTAGACGAAAGAGTACCACGCGGACAGTGGGCTTTGGGGATCGTCGAAGAAACCTATCCCGATAAAAATGGAATTGCGCGACAAGTTTGGGTTCGTACCGCCAGAACACGATTAAGGAGAGACAAGCGAAAATTATGTCTTCTTGAAGGAACTGATGATTAAAGTTAGGAACTAATAGGAGATTATAACTAATAGCAATTTTGTCATTAATTAGGATTAATTTGACCGTTTTAGTATCAAGCTTAGTCTGATGTAATCTTGATAGGGGCCGGTGTGTAAGGCCCAAATTAATTCGGTGTCGCGGGCTCAGCAGGTGTATATAAACCAGCTCGAGAGCAACATCAAATTTAGATAACTGACCGATATCGTGGAGATCATATTGGAATACTGCCGATATTTAGTTTAAGATATATTCTTTTTCAGACAGTAGCAATAGATACACCAGGCGGAAAGCGTAGTTTAAAATGAATATAATGAATATGAAATATATGAAATATGAAATGAATATAAAAATGTTATTATGTCTTTTTTCAAAATCGCTTGCTGGGCACTTATATTCATTTTTAAACTAAGATATATTCCCTCAATATAAGGTAAGTTAAACGATTCTCTTTTTCCCTTTTTTAACTCGACTAGAAATTTATGTAATAACTAATAATATTGATCAATTTAGAAAACCGATATGAACCAAATCCAAGATCGCGTTTTCCTCATTTGAGCTGTGCCAAGATAGCGGTTTGACCGTTAAATCTATCTTTAATTAGAATAGTGATTAAATACTCTAAAACCTGGAGCATGTGTTGGACTGGTGCTGTACCGTGTTTTTATAGGGTTTTGTTTATATTTTGCTTAAATTCGCCAATGAATTTGTTAGAACACATGTAGTACGACAATCAGAATGCGGAAAGAAGGAAATACATGGGTTTTGGTTAGTGCTTGAAAATCTACATGCTTTGGTGAACAGTTTGACTAAAGCCTAGTTCTGACTTGAGACGGAAGCATAAGCAAGAAAATAAAGCATGATTTTTTTCTCCGGGGATGACGAAGAGAAAGAGGTAAGAATGTTCTTTTGAGTTTGCTTTTGTCGTGGCTCAGCTTATACTTGGAGTTTGTGCTGATGCTGGTGTTTTGGTGGATGCTTATGTCACACACTTTATTGAATTTTTTTTGTTTTCGGTTTTGTCTTACCTTATGCTCGTGTTTGCGTTGAAAGTGAGGACTAGGCTTTAAAGGTAAAGCTTTTTGAAGTGTTTGTAGGTGTTGCTTTTGCATGAGATGTCTCGAAAGCCAGAGTTGCGAGATCCAAAAACGTGACAAGACGAATAAGAATATCTGTCAACGAGATACCATACGAAATGGGCTGTTAAAATCTTTAGGGAATGGCAATTCGTATGCGAGTGAAGAAGAAGCGGGTTTTCCAGTAGATGCTGACAGTGTGGAAAGTTTGGATTATTGCTGGGGACTGCAACGGTATTTAGAGAAGGTTAGTGGTGGAGATGCCATAAAACTGTTGAGCAAGGATGAGACGAAGAAGCGAGCTAGGTTGTATTATATGAATTTCACAAGTTATTGTTCTAGTGAGCCAGTGTCAAGTGTAGCTTAAATAGTTTGTGAAATTCTTTTCTAAGGTTGTATACTTTTCGTCGGGCGTTAGACTCAAGGAAGGAATTACCGAAGAGGAAGAAGCCATATTTTGGGATAAAAATCTTTTAGGCTGTCACACATCGACGACGTTATTATACACAATTTAATTTTACAATGGGAAGTTATTTGGGCTTCGTAGCCGAGAACATCTAAATTTAAGATATGCTAACTTTAGAATTGAGTCAAATTGCATTGTTTACGATGAATGCGTTTCTAAAACGTATCATGGAGGTCTCAAAGTTTTAAAACATAGACCGCGTGTTGTAAATCATGTTTGTTGTGGCGAGAACGAAGGTATAGGTCATTTCCGATGTCTTGTTCATTGTTATAGCAAATACTTAGAGAGTATCGAAAAGTTAAGTCAAGAGATAGATGCATTTTATTTTAAACTGAAGGCTAATCAAAAGGTTATCGGCAATCAAAGATCACCAGTAGGGATCAATATGCTTAAAAAGATTTTGCCGGATAAGCTGTGTGGTGCTGCCGAACTAAAGAAGAAAACGTCACACAGACTAAAGAATCACTTGCACCTCGAGATTGTTCCAAGAGTTGGTAGAAGAAGGTTTAATTCGCGAGCGTACTGGTCATCGTTCGGATGCGTTGTTTAGACACGAAAGAAAAAGCGAGGCACAAGAAAGGCGTGTGAGTAGCATTTTGAGACCTCCGAAATGGAGGAAGTCGGTAGTAATGTGCGAGAAAGCTGTCAAGAGTTAAGTAGCGATTGCTTTGGTGAACTTCCTTGCGATGTGTCAGATGAAGCATTATGTGGAGTACCGATGCCATTCAATGAATATTAGAGTGGTTCCAGTTTAGGGACAGTTTTTGCGGTGTGTGACAGTCTGTGTGTTAAAAAAATTGTAGAATAAATTTTTTTAGGAAGTGATTTCTGTAACGTAATTTTTGTGCTCCATAAAATTAGACTGTATAATTGTAAAGTTGTTTATCAGGATCTTATTTCATTCGTAAAAAGTATTATATAAAAATGAAGATCTTTATATAAAGATTACGGTCCTTAGATGAAATAGATGGGTCATCAAAATAGTTAGTCTTTCTATTCAACCCCACATTCCCCTGGGGAAGAAATCAAAATCCCACCCAGGCTTTTGAAAATGATCGTACTTTATGCGAGTATAAAGATGCATGCACGTGACTCATTTTCTCCCTGTGATTGGTTAATTTGTTTATGAATTATTGACGAGTTTTTGAAGTCTACTTAAATAGAGATTAAGGTTAACTTTTCGCCATTATGGAGCAAGTTAAGAGACTAACAATAAAAACAAAAATGTGAAAGTTTGCGCAAAGTTTGCCGTTAATAGTACATATGGAACTACTAATAGTCAATACTAATTGTAACCTTCGTTCTTCTACCTGAGTCCATGTAGCTCAATGGTTAGAACATCTCACCGGCGATCAGAAGGTTACGTGTTCGCTTCTCGTCAGGGGCTCAAATTTCTGAGTAAACAAGCTTCCGGAGCATGCATGAAGTAACTCAATTTCGATTAAAATTTTAGATTTAATTATATTTCGAGAAAGAGAAAGAGAGAGTGAGAGACAGAGAGATTGAGATTGACAGAGAAAGAGAGAGGGAAAGAGATATTGAATAACATAATGCAGCCCAAAACGATCAAGCCTCTGATAGAAGGATCCACTAACAGAAATGCAGGTTCTGTACTCTTCATTGATAAATGTGAAGAATAAAAGAAAGAGACAGAAACCTCTCACCGGTCAATATGCAAACCTTTATTGGCTAAAATATGTTTCGTACGTTCGTCCTTTGTGGTTAAAAAACTGGAGCTGTTTTAATTATATTTTTTTATTTTTTAGTATTTTAGCCAAAAATGTTTAATAAATGGACCGGTGAGAAGCTTCTCTTTTTCTTTCTTTTTGGAGAGAGGATTCTTGTATTTTAATACACAAACAAGAATCCTCTTTTCAACGAAGTTTAAAAAAATTTACAAAATCAGCAACATAAAGCTTTAAAAACTTTATTCATTCATAATGATGTTTCGAGGCAAGCCCCTTTATTAAGATGTAAATTCACGACCAAGGGACGTTCGTCAAGCTTGTTGAATCAGAAAAACGATTTCTGAGCCCTAGACGGGAATCGAACCCGCAACCTTCCGATGACCGGTGAGACGCTCTAACCATTGAGCTACCAAACTCATATGGTGAGCCAAGGTGCAGGTTCGTCATGTGTACTGCCTAAGCAGAAGTCAAGATATGATAATAATGATTGAAATATTAATAGCTGAACACAAAGTCGGTTCATGTGGGATCTTGGCATATATCAGACGACCTAGGGACGTTCGTCAAGCTCGTTTACTCAGAAAAACGATTTTTGAGCCCGAGACGGAAATCGAACCCGCAACTTTCTGATGACCGGTGAGACGATCAAGCTATTAATAGTTCTATTTATACGTATCCCAGTTCATTTTTAGTTCATTTAGTTCCAGTTCATTTTTAACTAGTTACAGGCATTTGACCAAAAGTTACAAGTTACAATTGGAAAAAGTAACTAGTTACACTTACAAAGTTACAATGTATGTCTTGTAACTAGTTACAAAGTTACAAGCTACATTTATTGGCTTTAACAAAACATCAACATTGGGTCACCATGGCAAGCTGAGCGTTCAAATGATGCATACTGACACATGCTTTAAAATGTAGAACAATGTTACTGGATGTCATTGCCATTGGCCAGTCACATACTGGTTAAATTGTTAAATAATTTAACTTAAATTGTACATATTTTCTATTTGGTTGGTGTCTGTCTCACGAGTTCTGACTGACAGCACAAACGTTTCACTGGTTCCTACAAGCATGCTGCATGCGTCATTTAAAGATTCCAATTGTCTAAAATACACAACCTTAGAGCTTAGATTTGACAACATTCTTAATAGTTTTAATAATAGATATAACATTTAATACATCTGTAGCATATTGAGTGTAACACAATATCCCATTACCCAATTGGGAGCGACCAGCTCCCAACTTGACCTGTGGCTCAGTTGGTAGAGCGTCGGACTAGTAAACCGAAGGTCGCGGTTTTGAATCC
>JBAHVQ010000116.1:245602-262288 GCA_036872915.1 Nanipora kamurai
TAACGACGACAGTAAGAGGGCTCAAAATCAGAGGGGCACTTGTTGAGTCAACTTCCTTCATGAAAAGATAAAAAAACATCAGCCAAATCTGGGCCAATGGATGAACCTACGACAACACCATCAATTTGTTCATAAAGGGAACGGTTAATAAGAAACTGCCATTCCTTAATAGAAAAGCGTAATAATTTATTGAAGTGCTCACGAGAAAATCATGATAAAAGGTACTCGTAAGAAATAAATGATTAATAATTAGTTCAATGGTTTCATCAACTGGGATGTTAGTGAAGAGAGAGGTGATATCAAAACTGGCCATGACTAAGTGGTCAGAATTAAAATTATTCAAATTAAGTAACTCTTGAACAAAAGAAAACGAGTCAGTTACCATATACACACCAGAAGGAATTGGAACGGAGAAGAAACTGTCCGTGACAAAGTTGTCAGTGGGAACCGTTAAAAAGAAAATGGCAAACTAGTACCTTTTGTCATGGTTTTTTCGTGAGCAGTTCAAGAAATTTTCACACTTTTCTGTTGAGGAATGCCATTTTCTTTTTAACGATTCCCTTTCTGGACAAATTGATGGTGTTACCGTGGGTTCTTCCCTTGGCCGACTTTTTGCTGACATTTTTTATCTTTTCACAAAGGAAGCTGGCTTAACAGCTGCCCCTCTGATTTTGAGTCCTCTTACTATCATCGTTATGTTGATGATTCTTTAACATTTGTTCCACAATAAAAAGTTCCATAAGGGAAGACAGAAGCAAATAGGAGAAACATCAGTGAGTGAGAGAATGAGTATCCGGAAGTAAAGAATCAAAACAACGCTAAATTTATTTATTTCCGAATACTCATTCCATAAGCAACTTGATACGTTCAAGAAAATTTTTAACCTGAATGGTTATCCTACCCCCTTTTTCGATAAATGTAAGTTTATTTTTGCATAAGGTTTTTGTTTGTAGGCAATTGGCTCACTTGGTTCCCGAAAAAGCTCTCTATTTTTGTCTCCTTTTCACTTGTACTCTCTTCATATCCGTAGTCAAATTCTTAGTCTATGCTCCTCCGTCTTTTCTCATGTCAACATTCGTTTCGTATTTCGTCGAACCAAGCGTCTTTCTCTTCTTTTTACCTTCGAGGACATAAATCCTAAGACTCTGAGGTCTCATGTTGATTATTCTCTTACGTGTCTACGCTGTACCGCATTGAATGTGAGCCAAACGGCTCGCCATTTACACACACTAGTCCCTGATCATTTAGGGATCTCTGGCCTCGCTGGTAAAATCAGCACCATACCATATTTCTTGTTTGTCTGTTCTTTTATTCAAGATCAAGTTTAAAGATATTGCGCATTGCAGACGTAAAAAGTATCAGACGTCTACCGAACGTTCATCACGCTCGTTCTCACAGAAAAGCGATTTCTGAGCTCTAGACGGGAATGGAAACCGCAACCTTCTGACGAACGGTGAGTCGCTCTAACCATTGAGCTACCACGACTCAGGTGGTGAGCTAGGGTGCAGGTTCGTCATATGTACTGCCTAAGCGGAAGTCACGATATGATAATAATGATGTAAATACTGAATGTTGAACACGAACTTAGTTCATGTGGGAGCTTGGAAAATCTCAGACGACTAGTGGACGTTCGTCAAGCTCGTTCTCTCAGAATAACCATTTCCCCCTAGACGGGACTAGGGCTCAGAAAACGTTTTTCTGAGAAATGGTCAAATACACCCGTGTAATGAGTTATGGAGACTAAGAATAGCACATAAAGCGTGATGTGGACATAGGCACCTAGTAGCTCTTCGTTTTGAGTACTCTGTACTCTAGAAATTGCATGGTTCAAATATAAATCATTTGAGGATCAGGCATTCTAAGTAGAAATAGCTAAACGTGAAAATGGAATAAGTGAAGAAGAAGAAGTCTAGTAGAATAAATCTTACTGTTGATGTGACTTACTTGCAAAGGAGGCACCACTACTGCCCCTGAAATACGTTGAGTGAAAACAGGTGAGTAGGTGCACTGTACACACCTCAATCTATACATTTCTTCACCTCACCCTTCATCAGGACATGTCTTTTTTGTTATGAAAAGGTAATACAATGAATATTGAGTAACTGTTGCTCAAAATAGGGATTACTATACCATTAGCAGATGGAAAAGCAAGAAAATGAATTCACGTACTTATTGAAAGATCCATTTCTAATTATTTTTGTTTTGTCACTTGATGTCCGCACTCAGACATTGTCTTTGTGAAGGAGAACAGGAAGAGTTACTTAGAGTTTCTTACTCTTCCCCGCATTACAAGAGAGGAATGATATTCGAGGAATGTAGAGTTTATCTGTTAGATTGTGTGTTGGATGACGAGTCGCAGGGTAACAATATATTTTTTTAGTGACAAGGGGGGTTATACTGTTAATTGTGGAGGGAGAAATATTTTGTTTGAGAGGTGAGATATCGGTGTAAACAATTTGAGTTAATCTATGTAAAAAATGGTAAGTGATTTTTTTTGCAAAATGTATAGGACTAGTACGTAAATATTGACTTTTGTTGCGGACAACGAAAACAACTGCTCAGAGATTTTCTATGCAATTGTACGACTTGGAAGATCCCACTGGGTTATTGTTCTTTGTTATGGAGAACCGGAACAGTTACTTAGAGTTCGTTACTCCATCTTCCGCAATACCAGAGTGAAATGATATTCGAGGAATGTACTTAAATAAGGTTTATCTGTTAGATTGTGAGTCGGATGACGAGTCGCTAGATAACAAAATTGTCTTTAGCGATGAGAGTGCTTACACTGTTAATTGTAGAGGGAGAAATATTTTGTTTGGAAGGTGAGGTATCGGTGTAAACATGCTAAGTTAATTTATGTCAAAAATGATAAGTGGTGAACGAACGGTATAAACGTGCCCCTTTTCGAGTTCGTTTTTCACTGTATGTCCAATCAAAATCAGCACGTTGGAAAGATGGTCTCAGTAGAGAAGTATCCATGCTTCTGTGGTACCGATCTTAAACGTTTCAAGTCAAAAGATGGGCGTGGGTTCTTAAGGTGTCAAGATGAAACATGCACTTTGTTCACCATGGAAGAGAAGTACAACGAGCTGACAGAGTGTTGCAACACCAAAGTTTCTGCAAAGTTTAAACCAAAGAATTTTCCGCTGTGTGACTGTAAGGAGGGTTCGAGTTCATGGGTGTCGAATTCTGAAAACAATTCAAACTCACCCTACGTTAGTTGCCAAGACACCGGCCGATGTAAGAGAAAAATGTAACTTTTTTCAATGAGCCGATGCGAAGACGAAGACCAAGAAAAAAAAAGAAGAAGAACAGTTTGAAAAGTGTCCCGAAGAAATACGCTGTCAACGAAAACCCGAAGAAGGAAGTAAAACTTCTTGAGACTTCTGATGACGAAGAATGAGAAGATTTTTCGGACGTTTACTATTTTCAGTAATGTTGTGGGTGAATTGACCAATCAATAAATATTTTGAAACCAGTATGTGTGATTTGGGAGAGAGATATGCCGTAGCGAAAAGTTGACATGCACGAACAATGTCGTCTACCTACACTATAAAAGTTGTCGAAGAATCGTATTTTTCTATTCAGACTCGCACTTAACTTCGGTAGTTTTAAATCTGCTCAAGGTAAAGTTCTAAAATGAAATCAAAAGGGAGGATTATTGCGAAAATGAAGCACTTGCGGCACACGGCCGTTCGCAAGAACCAGAAAACGGGTCGACGAGAAAGGCAGACTTAGATAAATTGTTGGTTTGGCAAAGAAACCGCCAACCTTATGTCTCAAGCACTTGATAAGATGCAGAGACGCGGAGAAGAACGAGAAGAACTTCGACATATGAAGCCACAACCTGAGAGTGAAGCTACATTTGTACTGGACAAAGTATCCACCATATGCACCACAGGAAATATGGTGCAAATTGGTGTGTTTATAGAGCTCGCCTTCATTTTGTCTGAACTTTCAAATCTCTTTGACAACGTTATTGACAGTGTGAGAGAGCAGGGTTCACTCAATCATCCAGGTGAAGATCGAATGTGCGTGATGGTTACATCTAATGCCTTGAAGTCTCCAATCAGCACCAAAATCGTAACATCTACGGAAATGTCCTCTCTGAGGATTTTATCAGAAATCACAAAAATGTGACAAAGCAACGTAGAGATTCCTCTGGATCGCTCCTTTGTGATCGATGTGTTGGCTTTGCGACAACCGAGAGGTACTGGTAAAGTAGGAAATAAGAACTCTTTCAAAGTATTAGATTGGTTATAATAATTGGCTATAGAAATGTCGATAATTTATGTTGTGCTAGTACAGTGATAGTACAGTATCATCCGAAACTAAAACAAATCAAACTAGGTAAAAATATTAAAAGAGAATTAGCTACAGAACTGTCCTGACAGACGAATGTCACGTTTGGTCCTTGTGGGTTGAGGGAATAATGCGTTTTCAAGGTGCTCTCGATGAGAACCAAATTGTATTCATTGATTTTTTCATGCTGGGAATGGTGTTATCTATCAAGAGTAACACATGAAGCGTGATGTGGACATAGGCACTTCCTCGTAGCGCTTCGTTTTGAGTACTCTGTACTCTAGAAATTGCATGGTTCAAATATAAATCTATTTGAGGATCAGGGATTCTAAGTAGAAAAAAACGTGAAAATGGAATAAGTGAAGAAGAAGTCTATTAGAATAAATCTTACTTTTGATGTGACTTACTTGCACATGGGGCAGCACTACTGCCCCTGAAATACGTGGAGTGAGGACAGGTGAGTAGGTGCACTGTACACACTTCAATCTATACATTCCTTCGCCTCACCCTTCATCAGGACGTGTCTTTTTTGTTATGAAAAGGTAATACAATAACATATAAGAAAATATAATAAGAAAAAGCAAGAAAATGAATTCACGTACTTATTGGAAAATCCATTTCTAATTTTTTTTGTTTTGCCATTTGATGTCCGCACTCAGATACTGTCCTTTGTGATCGAGAACAGGAACAGTTATTTAGTTACAAAATGTCGCCTTCTTTGTTAAACGGTTTTTCTGCGAGAAATGGAAGATATTTTACAAGGATTATTTCCATGGTACACGTGTTTACAACGCTCATGTGATAGGGTTGAAGGGAAGGAAAGGGAATGCCCTGATTGTTTTAAATTATGTCGATCGAACAAGTGTTTTGACGTGCATAATAAAACCGCTAAATCAAAAGGGGGAGATCTTCCATCCAAATGTGAATTAGCCTTCAAGTGTCGCGAATGTCAGTCGGTTGCTGAACATACAAGACAAGACGTACATCATTGTGGTGAGATTAAATGTGACATTTGTAAAACGTTTGTGTTACCTGGACATTTATGTTACACGCAACCTGAACAACTTAAAATGTAAATATAACTAAGTATTATTAAAATTCTCTGAACAAACATCACTATGTGAATTTTTTTCATATAAAACGTCACACATTCACCCGACACATCATTTCAAAAGATCAACGTATGCCCGATTTGTTTACGCGTGGTTCACATCATCGTGGAGTCTCGGTCATGTACTTAACCCAAAATTTGTTTCCGCCAGGGAAAGAGTCCAGAACGATAAGTCTCAATTCTCACTACATGATTCAGTGTCTTCAAGAATCGAAGAGATTCTTTGGTTGTCCCAACTCTAGGTCGAGAAATGTATCCACGGAATGGTATTATTTGTTAGAGTCATTTCCTGATGCAACGAACAAACCTTATGGCTACCTTCTAATGGACCTGCATCAACTGACAGCGGAAAACGTGCGACTGAGAATTAACATTGTAATGTTCACACGCTCACGTGAATAAGCCAACTGCTTTGTTATTTAATGAGTAGAAGATATATACATGATGTTGGTTAATATTAACTTACTAAAGTTCGATCCTAAACATATCAGTACATCCCCCCTTTTAAGAATGGCCAGATTGAGTCAATGAGGTCAACAGAGTTTAAACCATACGAGAAGATGTTCAGGTAGACTATCTGGGCTACACATATCAAGATATTACTAAAGTATAGCTAAAATATTCAAATATTGTAAATGTCAAGTTCTTACAAATGGAATCCTACGACGTTCTACTACTTCAGTCTCTGGTACCTTGTGTAAACCCAAGGGAGGCTTGATGACACGGCCAGATCTGCTTGAGACCATATTAGACCTCTCTGTCTGCACGTCCTTTATCGTATGTGGATTTGTCATGCAGCTTGACCACTGGGACTCCCTGTTGCTGTACGCTGGACCTTGAACCAGATTCGAAGATGCATGTTTCAGCAGATGTCTTCTATTGTTTCTGCATTGTTGCCCGTTGGATTTGACAATGTATGACCGTGGCTCTTCAGCAGCCTTTACTAGTGTTGCTGGAGTCCATAGCCCTTTTTCTTCATCTCCAAGGTATACTTCATCCCGTGGTTTGAGTGGCTTCAGTGGTTTTGTATTTCTTTCGTAGTAGTGCTTCTGTTTGGTCTGTTGTTCTTCGAGGCTGGGTTTGATCTGCTCTGTAGTAACTTGGAAGTGGTTGGTAACAGAGTCCTTGTTCGACATCCCACATGTAATGTTCACACGCTCACGTGTGTAAGCCAACTGCTTTGTTATTTAATGAGTAGAAAAAATATACATGATGTTGGTTAGTATTAACTTACTAAAGTTCGATCCTAAACAGCTTCTCAATGGTTGAAAGTTATCCAGAGGCGAAGTGGCCGGGTATTAACGAGGGGTAAATGGCCCCTTAAATTCATTCCCTTTTCAGAAACTACAACCTGTTAGGGTCATATGTTTTAATACTTCTCTCATGACCTAACCTGTCTCAATATTTCTTATAAAGATGTCGGGGATTAAGAAGCAGAGACCACTTTGTCTACTTATAATGCCTACTGAAACCTACCAAATTCGTAGAGTTGTCATGTATAAACATTCACGAGACACAGTTAGGGTTACTAAAAAATATGATAACTTTTGTCCGCCAGACTGGTGCTATATTTCCAATTTTGAGGTTTCGAGACTATAGACTATATATATACACTATATAGACTATATAGCTTTAAATATTTTAAGCGTTATTTCAAAAACTCATGAATAATTGATGAGCATTTTAGCCTATCAAACTAAATTTGATAAATTTAGCCTATTTAAACTTCATGTTGGTGACATATTACGGGCACGAAAAATCACTTTTCTGACTCAATTTTTGTTGCCAATTTGGAAAAGCTTGGAAAAGGCTTGAAAAAAAGTTTTGAGTCGAAATTCGAACAGCACGTAGGTCAGAAAATTTCAACAGTTTTTATAGTACACTCACGTCCTAAGTGTGAGGACTCGGACCGAATAGAGTTAATATAAAAACAAATGCAAAACGGAAGAATGCGGAGTTAAATGTGTAATTACGCAGACTTAGTTTTTATGTATGTGTTAGATAGATAGATACATTGATGCCTGACGAATTTTCCGTGCGTAAATAATGTATTAGTATCATCATTATCACAATCGTAAACGGCATGTCGATGTGCTGATGTCGATTCTAGGAGTTTCGTTAGCACACGTATGCTTTTAATCACTTGCTCAGTAATATTTAAAGGCCGACAATGAGAACTTGACAAGTACAAGGAATTTGTCCCAGTCAAAGGCGAATTTAAAGTTTCTGTGCTTGAAATATAATTTTTAGTTCAAGGACTGGAAAATACAGTTCAATTCCTCTAACCAGTAATTCCCTGGTATTTCAAGTTCACTCACGTGATGCAATTCAGCGCGTCTGATTCAACGATCTGCTCATGAATCATCAATATTATTTTGGGAAAACCCAATGAAAATCATCAGTGACACAAACTTCGTGGTTCTTAACATTTCATTACGAGTTCAAACTCAGTGAATCTACAAGTGCAATGTCCATTCGTAATGTCAACAAACAACAAATAATTTAGACTATATCTTAACAATGCAGCTATTGCATGCTTACACAATTTTTACCATTAACTACTCTGATATCAATTATGCTGGTATAGCCTGATTTTCCGGAAACAGTTGATCAACGATCCATGGCAGATTTAAGAGTACCAGCAGTTACACCGATACTTCCTTTGGGGCGGACAAAAAGGCCATAGGATACAGCAATAACTGGGGTGACGCTTGTATTTGGATCCGCATGACTTCTGGCATTCCAACCAAGTATAGCAACGATGTGGACGAGCTTCCGATGGAGGGACGGAAAATATCCCAACCAATGCCACCAAGACCAGTAACACGAAAGCAGTTTTAATTGAACTCATCTCCGTCCTAAAAAGATTAAATTGGATCTTGCAACTAAAAGTACTTTAATTTGAAGTTAACTAAGGCATTGTAGTGTCGTGTGTGGAAGTATAATTAACGTTAACAAGAACTAACGTAAAGTAACGTTTTGGCGACCAGACTTTAACAACGAGTTGTTAACTCGTTAAGTAAGGTTCTAGGGAATTGAAAAATTGATGCAACAACTTTTGTTTAACTTCATGTCACGGTCTTCGCAACAAACTGTGACAAGTTCCGCTCGCGAAAAAGCATTTTTCCCACTCAATGTTTTGTGCAAATTTGAAAAAACTCTGTTTCGGGCAGAAGTTCGAAGAGGAAACAGGTGAAAATAACAAAAGTTTTAATAGCTTACTGACGACCCATATTTTAAGGGGTCGGACCAAATAGCGTTAACGAGTAAAAACTTTCGCAGTTACTCACGTAATTTATAAACAGCGAGTTTCTTCGGTTCATCATTTCTATCGATACTAACTACCGTTGCTCAGCAAAAGGACAGGAATGAAAATTTACCTTTACGAGGTTTGATTCTTTCTTAATAGGAAGGACTTGGGTTTCAGTCTTCTTCAATGATTTGGATTTGTTGTCTTCTCCCTGCAGACACCGAGACCGTTTTTGGGATTGGTCGTGGCTCGTGCATTTTATAGCCTGTGTGACTGATGTTAACTTTCATTAACATGGAATGAGCAAAACAAAGACGAATTCTGAAACAATAACCAGACAAGTGTTGATCCCAACGGTGTCCAAAAGATGCTGAAACGGAAGTAGATCTCGAGAGGATAGTTCAAATTCAAAACATACCATGCTGTTGAACATATAGAAAATATACCTCATTGGAATAAGTTTGAAACTTCTGCACTTCCAGCTTCTCTTCTGTGGAGTATACCGTCGGTCCGCGAATTAATAATTTGGATTATGATAAGCATTTGCGTCGGATTTGAAGTAATTTACGAGCGGAGGCCATGATGATTTTATTCGATCAGGTCCCCGCAAATAGCCGAATTCAGAGTACAGTCTAAACGTTTGCAATTTTTACCATCTTTCTGTTTGAATTTCGACTCAAAACAATGTTTTTTGGAATGTGCGTAAAATATTCAGTCCGTAAAGTGGTTTGTGGCACGTGTAATATGTCACGATTTTTTCAATATGGTAGGAAGCGCGGAGCCAGGCGGGAATCGTAATCTTAGAAGAAATATGTGTCCAACACAAAATACGGAAAAAGCCATGATTAAATAAAAATTAATTTTATTAAGTCGACTAACGTTTGTTCGCGTCACGCAACATCATCAGAGTGAAGATAAAATGACATATTACAATCACAAAATTGATAGTTTACAAGTATTATATTACAGGACGTGGAGAAGAAAGAAATAAGTAAGAAGAATTAAAACAGATAAAGAGGAACTGAGCTAACATTGCTGTTTAAAGACAATTTAAACTTAGAAATTCCTTAGGCCTTTTCTTTTCAAAAGTTCTGTGGTTGGACAGGAGGTCAGAATTTTAAAATCGTCAAAGATGCAGTCGGGCCAGTTTCGGAAAGATGTGACAGATCACTAGACTGTGATGGATTAACACGTTTTTTACCAGTAAAAAACCATAACCAGCCGACAGTTTATGAAAATACAAAATAAAACAGATTCCGAAGAAGGTCATCTTTAACTTGCCATTCCAGTAGAAAAAGAGTAGCCAAGCAAGAAATGTCGTATGGTACTGATTTTACCAGTAAGAGCAGAGATCCCTAAATGATCTGAGACTCGTGTGTGTAAATGGCGAGACGTTTGACCCACATACAATGCGGTACAGCATCGATACGTAAAAGAATAAGCAACATGAGACCTGCAGACCCTTAGGAATTATGTCCTAAAAGGTAAAGAGATGAGAAACTCGCTTGGTTCGACGAAATACGAAATGAATGTTGACATGAGGAAATGCGGAGGAACAGAGACTAAGAATTTGGGTACGGGTTTGAAGGGAGTGAGTACCAGTGGAAGGGGAAAAAAAACTAGAAAACTTTTTTGGGAACCGTGTAAACCAATTGCTTAGAAACAAAAACTTTATCAAAAAATAAACACGCACAGTATCGAAAAAGTGAGTGGGATAGCCACTGAGGTTAAAAATTTTCTTTAACATATCGAGTTCCTTAAGGAAGTTTCTATAATGGGAATAAATGTTAAAGAATCGATGGAATAATGACAAAGTTAAACTTTTTTTATAAGAAAAAGGAATAAAGCTGTGGAAATTTGTAAATAAGCTAATGAAAGCGGGTTTGTGATAAACAGAAGTGGAAAAAAGCCACCGCTACGTGTGATATTTGTATCTAGAAATGGTAGAGTGTTATTAGATTCAGTTTCACAAGTGAATTTAATATTGGGATGTTGACGGTTGTGAAAATGAAGAAATAAAGGGATGTGACTTCGAGAAGGAAATAATAAAAAGCAATCATCAACATAATGACGATTGTAAGAGGGCTCAAAATCAGAGGGGCACTTGTTGAGCCAACTTCCTTCATGAAAAGATAAAAAAATATTAGCAAAAACTTGGCCAAGAGATGAATCCATGGCAATACCATCAATTTGTTCATAAAGGGAACCGTCAAAAAGAAAATGGCATTCCTTAACAGAAAAGTGTAATAATTTCTTGAACTGCTCACGAGAAAAACCATGATAAAAGGTACTAGTATAAGAAATAAATGATTTAATGATTAGTCCAATGATTTCATCAGCTGGGATGTTAGTGAAGAGAGAGGCGATATCAAAACTGGCCATGACAAAGTGGTCAGAATTAAAATTATTCAAATTAAGTAACTCTTGAACAAAAGAAAACGAGTCAGTTACCATATCCATACCGAAAGAAATGGGACAGAGAAGAGGAATAATTAAGAAATTTGGACAACTGCCCCTCTGATTTTGAACCCTCTTACTATCGTCGTTATGCTAATGATTGCTTTTTATTATTTCCTTCTCGAGATCACATCCCTTTATTTCTTGATTTTCACAACCGTCAATAACACACTACCATTTCTAGATGCAAATATCACACGTAGCAGTGGCTTTTTTCCACTTCTGTTTATCACAAGCCAACTTTCACTGGCTTATTTACAAATTATTACAAACTGTTAATATTATTACATCGTTTCTTTTACATTTGTTCCAACTATGAAAACTTCCATAAGGAACTTGATATGTTCAAGTAGGGTCGTACAAGTGGGGTCCCTGGCACGGTTCACGGGTGTAAAAAATAACAAGTCACGAGTCAAAAATATCATAATTTCATTTTCTCGAATCACGGAAGTAACAAGCTTATTTAAGGTTTCTAGGAGGGCCTTAGATCTTTTAATATAGTGTTTTATCACTAGAATAGATATGTAAACATTGAGAGCAAATTACATTAGAAAATTAACAAGAGTGACTGCGAATCAATACACGCGACCTGGCGTGCATCGATGCCATCGATGGCGGTGGATGTTCAGATGTATTTATTGTCGATACTTCACAATTTCTCAACATCAAGTGAAATAAGTCGTAAAATCACGAATATCGGTTATTAATTAAGCTTTTTCACGGGTCACGCGAAATTCTTAGGTCACGGATCATGAAGAATAACGTTAAAAGTTCACGTTTCTCGGAAAATATTAATCAGTTAATCACGCATCACGAAAATACCCCCGTACGATCCTCTTCAAGAAAATTTTTAACCCACTCACTATCCCACTCACTTGTTCGATAAGTGTGTCTTCATTTTTGCATAAAGCTTTTGTTTCTAGGCAATTGGTTTACACGGATTCCCAAAAAACTTCTCTATTTTTGTCTCCCTTTTACTGGTGCTTACTCTCTACAAATCCGTACCTAAATTCTTAGCCTCTGTTCTGCCGCCTTTCCTCATGTTAATATTCATTTCGTATTTCGTCAAACCAAGCGTCTTTCTCATTTTTTTACCTTTAAGGACATAATTCCAACATAATATCATAACAAACTTTCTAGACTTTGTTCCGAAGCTAAAACAACCAACTCAATCAACCCTGGCTAAGTTGTATTTATTTTCTCTAAGCGTCTTATTACCAACCTTTCTAAAGGATTTAACGTTTCTATCCCACCTAAAAAGCTTGATCATTGCGATTTCTTAACTCCTTTCGAACTAGTACATCATAAACTAAAAGAAGAATCGAGTTCTCCTTCCTCGGGATTCTATCATGACTTCGTGAAGACTAAGGTTAAAGATATTGCGTGTAGGGGACTTAAGAGTTATCATCGTCCATGCTTCTTGCTCTACGAAGAACTCAAAGTCTTAAGAAGAACTTAATGGATTGAAGGACGTCAACGACAGAGTCATAATAAAACCAGATAAAGGCAATAGAATTGTTATTCTGGATAAAAGTGATATTAACAAGAAAATGGAAGATATCCTGCAAGACAGCAGTAAATTTAAACGCTTGATTGATGATCCGGTCAAACTCATACTTCAACAGGGCAACAACATCAAGAACTTCCTACGCACTCTAAAGAAAACCGAAGCTATCGCTGAAACGATCTACATCGACCTACTATTCCCACCAGTTCTCGAATTGGCATTCTTTATGGACTTCCTAAAATACATAAAACTAATGTTCCTTTTAGACCAATTCTATCCTCTATTAACTCTCATGCTTACAAGATTGCCAAATTTCTTAATTGTTCCTCTTCTACGTCTCATTTCTTCTGGTATATATATAGTAACTGACTCGTTTTCGTTTATTCAAGAGTTACTTGATTTGAATAATTTTAATTCTGACCACTTAGTCATGGCCAGGTTTGATATCACCTCTCTCTTCACTAACATCCCAGTTGATGAAACCATTGGACTGATCATTAATCGTTTATTTCTTACTGTACCTTTTATCATGGTTTTTCTCGTGAGCAGTTCAAGAAATTATTACACTTTTCTGTTAAGGAATGTCCTTTTCTTTTCAACGGTTCCCTTTATGAACAAATTGATGGTGTTGCTATGGGTTCATCCCTTGGCCCACTTTTTGTTGATATTTTTTTATCTTTTCATGAAGGAAGTTGGCCCAACAGCTGCACCTCTGATTTCGAGCCCCCTCACTATCATCGTTATGTTGGTGATTGCTTTTATTATTTCCGTCTTTTCATTTTCTTAACCGTTAAACTACATAGTTTTTTGAACATTTGTTCCAATTATGAAAAGTTCCATAAGGAAAGACAGAAGGAAATAGGAGTAGGGTCAGTGAGTGAGAGAATGAGTACCCGGAAACAGAGAATCAAAACAACGCTAAATTTATTTATTTATTTTCGGATACTCATTCCATAAAGAACTTGATATGTTCACGAAACTTTTTAACCTCAATGGTCATCCCACTCACTTTTTCCATAAGTGTGTGTGTTTATTTTTGGATAAAAATTTTGGTTCATGTCAACATTCATTTCCTGTTTCGTTGAACCAAGCGTCTTTCTCATCTTTTTACATCTAAGGACATAATTCCTAAGGGTCTGCGGGTCTCATTGTTGTTTATTCTTTTCCGTGTCAATGCTGTATCGCATTGTATGTGGGTCAAAGGGCTCGCCATTTACACACACGGGTCTCAGATCATTTAGGAATCTGTGCTCTTGCTGGTAAAACCAGTACCATATCTTATCTTGTTAGTCTATTCTTTTATTCAAGATCAACCTTTAAGATATTGCGCGTAGCGGACTTAAGAGTTATCATTGTCCACACTTCAAGAAGGAGTTTTTAAACAGGTTTTTGACGAAGAACAGGAGAAACGTAACAAGTGGGAGAACTATCTACAACAAAAGGTTCGTTCTTCAAGCTTTATATCCAAGCTTGCAAAACACCTACACTCTCTACGCTCTGTAGATTGAGTTTGCTCGTATGTAGAACTATCTACGTTGGTTCAGAACAAGTCAAGGGTTTTATTTTAATACTGTGCCTCGTTTTATTTAGTCGACGCATGTCATGGCCAACATATGTAAAACGGACATTAAAGATGACAGAGAGAGAGAGTGATTTTCAAAGTTTTATTTTCTTAAAACAAAATCAGATTTACATACACATACAAACACACACAAACACAGAAATCCTGAAATGAAACAAGAGGAAATTGAATATGCAATGAGTATGGTTATAGTGTGATTTTTAAACGATTGTCAATTGACTTACTTATATCGAGGAAACATGATTGTCAGTCTGTGTACCCCCCAGACTTAAGGAATGTACAAGGAAACCAAGGGTTAACATATTGTCAATTTGTCCTGCGTCAAATACACTCATGTAATGAGCTATGAAGACTAAAAGCAACACATAAAGTGTGATGTGGACATAGGAACTTCCTCGTAGTGCTTCGTTTTCAGTATTTTGTATTCTAGAAATTGGTTCAAATATAAATACATTTGAGGATCAGGCATTCCAAGTAGAAAAAACATGAAAATAGAATAAGTGAAGAAAAAGTAGTCTGATACAAAAAATCTTCTTTTAATGTGACTTACTTGCAAAGGGGGTAGCATCACTGCTCCTGAACTAGGTGGAGTAAGGACAGGTGAGTCCGTGCACTGGCCACACCTCCATCTATACGCTTCTTCGCCGCACCCTACATCAGGACGTGTCTTTTTGCTATGGAAATGTAATACAATGAACATTGAGTAACTATTGCTCAAAATAGGGATTACTATTCCATTAGATGGAAAAGCAACAAAATAAATTCACTTACTTATTGGAAAATCCACTTCTAAATTTTTTTTTGGTTTTGCCTTAATGCCCGCACTCAGATACTGTCCTTTGTTGAGGAGAACAGGAAGAGTTACTTAGAGTTTCTTACTCTCTTCCGCATTGCAATAGAGGAATGATATTCGAGGAATGTACTTGAAGAATAGTTTATCTGTTAGACTGTGTGTTAGATGGCGAGTCGCTGGGTAACAATATATTATTTAGCGATAAGAGGGGTTGCACTGTTAATTGTGGAGGGAGAAATATTTTGTTTTAGAGGTGAGATATTGGTGTAAACAATTTGAGAGAATCTATGTAAAAAAATTCTAAGTGATTTTCTTTGTAAAATGTATAGGGCCAGTACTCAAATATTGACTTTTGTTGCGGACAACGAAAACAGCTGCTCAGAGATTTTCTATGCAATTGTATGACTTGGAAGGTTCCCACTGAGATATTGTTCTTTGTTTTAGAGAACAGAAACAGTTACTTAGAGTTCGTTACTCCGTCTTCCGCAATAAAACATAGGAATGATATTCAAATCACAAAAAAAATCACCAAAGTGCCACAAAGCAACGAAGAGATTTCTCTTGACCGTTCTTTTGTGACCGATGTGGTAGCTCTGCGACAACAGACAGATACTGGTAAAGTAGGAAATAAGAACTCATCCAAAGCATTAGATTGGTTATAACAATTGGCGATAGTAACTATTAGAAATTGATTTTGCGCTAGGGCAATGGTTGTGGGGTTAGCGATAGTACATTGTAATCCGAAACCAATTAATTTCCACTAATTAGCATTCTTCATCACTTCTCACACCATCAAATTAAACTAGGTAAAAATATTCAAAAAGAATTAGCTATAGAACTGTGATGAATGATGAATGTCTGTCTTGGTCCTTGTGGGTTGAGGGCATAACGCGCTTTCAAGGTCCTCTCGGTAAAAACCAAATTGTAATCATTGATTTTTTCATGCCAGGAATGGTATTATCTATGAAGGCCTTAGCAGGAGGAGGAAGATCGTTATCTACAAGAACGGCGAACATTATGGTTGCGTTAATGCCAACAAAATGCCGCCTTTTATGTTAAACGGTTTTTCTGCGACAAATGTAAGATATTTAACAAGAATTATTTCCATTCAACACGTGCGTACAACGCTCACGTGATAGGGTTGGAAGGGAGGAAAGAAAATACCCTGGTTGCTTTAGATTATGTCGATCATACAAGTGTTTTGACGTTCATAAGAAAACCGGTAAATAAGAAGGGGTAGATCTTCGATTCAAATGCGAACCATCCTTGAAGTGTCGCGAATGTCAGTCGGTTGTTGAACGTACAAGACGAGACATTTGTAAAACGCTTGTGTTACCTGGACATTTATAAAGTAAATGGTTTGAACCTGGGAGAATCATGACATGTTTGTGGAAGTTAAGGCTGTCGAAACGTCAGTCACTTTTACCAACAGTCTTTCTCAAGACTAAACTAACCTGGACGATCAACTTCCACAAACACGTCTGGACATTTATGTTACATGCAACCTGAACTACCTAAAACGCAAAACGAAAAGTTACTCTTTTATGATTTTGAGACCGACCAGAGTTCTGGTGAACACGTTGCGAGTTTTGCGGTGGCCCAGTATGCTAACAGTACAGAGTTCGTCTTTGAGGGTTACGATAGTATTCACCGGTTCAGTGAATTTTTACTCTCAAGTGATCAT
>JBAHVQ010000116.1:265862-278490 GCA_036872915.1 Nanipora kamurai
GGATTTAAGGGAGATACATGTGAGGAGAAAGGTACAATATAACAAACTCTTCTTAAAAGGATAACAATTCTTGTCCGAGCACTAAAGTTCAGAATGGTGAAAGAATATTTCTAACAAACTAATTCGTTTTTCTATTCATTTTTTCAGTTGATCCTTGTGAAAGCTCTCCTTGCAATAATAATGCAACATGTGAAAGTGCAGATGACAAGTTCACATGTAAATGTGCTGAGGGATTTAAGGGAGATACATGTGAGGAGAAAGGTACAATATAACAAACTCTTCTTAAAAGGATAACAATTCTTGTCCGAGCACTAAAGTTCAGAATGGTGAAAGAATATTTCTAACAAACTAATTCGTTTTTCTATTCATTTTTTCAGTTGATCCTTGTGAAAGCTCTCCTTGCAATAATAATGCAACATGTGAACGTGCAAATGACAAGTTTAGTTGTAAATGTGCTGAAGGATTTAAGGGTGACAGATGCGAAGAAAAAGGTAAAATTTATTTAATGATTGCGAAAAGGTTAAAAATACTAATCCCAGCATTGAAGCTCAGAATGATGAAACTATATTTTCGAGAAACTAAATTCTTTTTTTGTCATTTCATCAGTTCACCCTTGTGAAAGCTCTCCTTGCAAAAATGGTGCAACATGCGAAAGCAAAGATGACAAGTTCACATGTAAATGTGCTGAGGGATTTAAGGGTGATATATGTGAAGAAAAGGGTAAGTGAAAAGAAATAATGCTAGAAAGCTTAAAAGTACCCATCCAGCAAATGAATTAGCTCAGAGTGCTAAAATATAATACACCAAACAGATTAAAACCTACATTTTTACGTTCACTTCCAGAATTGATCAATATGCAAGCTCTTTTCGTAAGATGGTATTTCTTGTGATGTTGTAGAAAATAAGTTTAAATTTTGATGCATAGAAGGAACAGCAATTGAGGAGAAAACGATTAGTTTCATAAATAGTGAAAGTTGAGGGTCTGCACATGTGGAAAATAAGTATTAAAGTATGTTAAAAGAATGCCAGTTGGAAAGTTGAAGCTGTACATCTGTCTGACGGTGCATATTTAAAACGGTAAGGTTAACTATTTGACAGTTTGACTCGTTTATTTCGTTCATTTCTTCAGTGGATCCGTGTGAAAGCTCTCCTTGCAAAAATGGTGCAACATGCGAAAGTAAACATGACAAGTTCACATGTAAATGTGCTACGGGATTTAAGGGTGAAACATGTAAAGTCAGAGGTATAACTCTTATAAGTTCAATGGACATTGAAATTCGAAAATGTATCGCTATCAATGAGGTCCTGAATGGTAAAGTTTTATAACTGGATGTTCTGAATTTTTATAGCGTTGACCTCTCAAGTTAAACCTTGTGCACGTTCTCCTTGTAAAAATGGTGCAACATGCAAAAGTGCAGGTGACAAGTTCTCGTGTAAATGTGTTGAGGGATTTAAGGGTGAAACATGTGAACAGAAAGGTAAAATTCATTAAATGATTTTTGAAAGGTTAAAAATACCAATCCGTGCGCTGAAGCTCTTGCTGATGACAGGATACCTGATTGACAATTTAATCCTCTTTCAGTTCATTTCTTCAGTTGATCCTTGTAAAAGCTCTCCATGTAAAAATGGTGCAACATGCGAAAGTGCAGACGATAAATTCTCGCGTAAATGTGCTGAGGCATTTAAGGGTGCCACATTGCGCATAATCTGTGAGTTAAACGTAAGGATACAAAAGGAAATTTACCCACAAAATTGAATCCCTTTTATGCATTCGTTTATTTAGTCCAGCCATGCGAAAGCTTGCCTTGCAAAAATAATGGAACGTGCAAGAACACGGAGAACAACTTCACTTGTGAATGTGTTAGAGGCTTCAAGGGTCCTGCTTGCGAAGGAAAAGGTGTGCAGATTAATTAGGAGAGTATAATAAATAGTATTGCACCGGAAATTCCATGCAGAATAGGGCACGTGTTCGGCAACACGAGTGATGTTATGAATATTTAGCCAAGCACTTTCACAGCAGCTCTTATTTCCTGTTAAATTCATTCAGAATTCATTCAAAAATTGGTTTTGCGCGTCGAAAAAGAGTGGTTTTCTTAAAAAATAAACGGAACATCGATTTTGCCTGGTCCTTAGATTTAAGGAAACTTAAGGTGGCCCCATACACCTCTTATGTTTACTGGATCAATAAGTACGCTCACCATTTTTGCGCATTTTTATCTTTAAAATAGTTGTAAGTTCAGTACAAAGTGCGTCTAACTGCAGAAAAACCATGATAAACGTGAGCTAAAAACCATAACTAGCCGACAATTTTAAAAAGTAAAGTATAAAACATAATTCGAAAATTGATTACATCTTGAAACTTGAGAGACAAGTAAAAACAAGACGAAGACAGGTGCAGTAATATTTCGACTTTATTGCAAAGCCATTAACAAACCTGTTGGTTTGTATTTGAGTCTAGCTAACGCCAGACGATTCTCCTCGTCAAGGGGACAGTCCTCGGCCAGGGAAGGGTTAAAAAAGGTTTCTCTTTCGTTTTCCATCGCGTGCATCGCGTATTTTTCTGTTGTTTTTTGTTTACTCTTTTATCACCAAAGTCGACCACAATCGACCTTTTATTATATTACTCTGGCTAACGCCAGACTATTTTACTCCAGCTACGCCAGACGATTTTTCTCGTCAAAGGGAGAAAATCTAGCGGTAAAAGGGTTGACCGCTTACCAAGTTAAACGCTGTTTTCAAATATTCTTTAGACATATGCAGTCTTTGTGAGAACGGAGCCATTGGCTGTAAGAATGACACGTGTGTGTGTTCAGTTGGTTTTGCAGGAGACACTTGCGAAAAACCAGGTATGCTTTAGCCCAATGGTATCTTCGTTGTTTATTTCACCATACGCCCTGGCCACTTATGATAGAACCGATGTCGTCTATTCCCTTACGAACAATTTTTAAATGCCTTTCAAATGTGAAAATTTTCCCACATGAAATTTTCATTTTACATATGAACCAGGTGATCTGACGACAAACAAAAGGACTGGGACTGGCACAGTAAAAATCCAGTTTCATATCTTTAATCAGTTTGTCACGTTCTGTGTCTTTTGTGAAACTGTTTGGCGCTTTGTGTCAGTATTCAATACAGGTAAATGTATTTCCATTACGAATTTAAGAACAGAATCTCGCATAATTCGTGAGATATTAACTTAAATTAGAAATAGATTTCCATTTGACAACTGGTTCCAGCCCACTTTCGTGTTTCCAGATCGCTTGGAATAAGGAACGCGTTCACATATGAAATACCTAATTCACATGTGGAATAATGTGGTGTAAAAAGGAAGTATACGAAACTTGTATTCCACATATTAAATGGATGATTAGCATCAGAAAATTAATTCGGCATATGAAATTTTCATTTCACATATGGAATTTCATTTCACAACTGGAACATTATGAAATAGTATTTTCACATGTGAACTGACGTGTGAATTTATTGCAAGTGTTAGAATAGCTGTTCATTACAGGTAGGTATTCGTCATAGTAACACCATGATTATCACCGTTTCTGTCGCTGAATTGAATGTCTAAATAAACTTGTGAAGAATTTTTAAATATGAAAAACCACTTGTGAGAAATAATAACACGTGAAATTGAAACATATTTAGTTTTTTTCACGTGCAATCACACGTGATCATGTGTGACCTCATGTAAAATTTTGTATAGGTACGTTTAGGCAGTGCGATTAATCGGGCCCATTTCTGGCGTGGGCGCATGGTAATTAATAAAAAAAACAAGGCAATATTGAGTCCACGAAGCATTCTGCTGACTACTTTGCAATTTAACATGGATCTAAGCCAGAAATAGGCCCGATTGATCCCCGTGTGCAAACATGATATAGACAAGCAATTTGAAGAGCAAATACAGTAAAATGTCACAAATAATCAAACAATGCCCAATTCTAACAATGATACTACAAAAATTTATGCTCAATTGTTTTCGTTTGGCCTTTTGTTATTCGGATCCTTTTTTTTTAACATCCATTTTATACAGTCAGTAGATCTTACTATATACTTAAAACATTTTCCTGGTTTTTTACTTTCATCTTGCTCCCGTTGAAGACTGTAGACTGATCATCGGGAGTTTGAATTGAGAAAATCTATTTCTGGTCAGAGAACGCCTACTCTCCATTTTATAATAATATGTTATCTACTGATCGGACAATGTCAAATCCAACTTTCAGGAGAGACTTTTTGTTATATGGTTTAGAGTAGTTCTGAGAAACGCAATACCTCGGCGGGACTGCCAAATGGAAGGAGTTTAACTGTTTAAGTTCAGAAGGCCTTGAAAATAAGAGATGGCGAAAAAAATTTTACAGAAACTATGGTAACTGTTCGTTGCGTAGCATCAACCGTGACTTGCATTGAGCACTTTTTTTTACCTTTCTTTTACAGCAGATTCAAAAAAAAAATTATTTCGAGCCAAAATTCGAACAGAAAGATGGTGAAAATATCTAGAGTTGAAACCGTATTTTGAAGAGCTGTATTTGGTTGTTGAGGCGTAATTTCTTCGTTTACGACAACTTCAGCCCGTTTTTTTAGGACCTCATTTTTACCATAACCACAAGAAGTTGTTCAATAAGTAAAAGCCTCAAAATATTTTCTGATATTTTGTATTTTAGGGTACGCTTTAGATTTTGTTCGTAAAACGTCAGAACTCTATGTAAGTGTCAAGAACATCCCGACGATGAAAGCGATTACCGCGTGCCTGAGGATAAAAACCACTCTGAAGAGATCTGCCTTTTTTATGTCATATGGCTTCCAAAGAAACAGATTGCAAGTTTTCGCTATTGTCAAATATGGCAAAGGCCTTGGCGCTTATGTTCAAGGAAAACGACGATCGTAAGTAACAACGATTTAATTCCTGAGTAGTAATGCACTCCCTGGGCGACGGTTTTGGCACAATTACCCTCCTCCCCAGAGTAAATTACCTGTCGTCGCCAAGGAGTGTTGACTTTAACCACTGACCTCTATATAACTGGACTGCAGGTCTCTGATACTTTTGTATTGCCAAAAGTGTCCTCAACTGACCGGCGCCATTTTGGTGTGTCATCCGACGAGTTCCGACGAGTAATACTACATAAAAAACATTCAGAATTATCTTCCGATGGGAAACTTGTAGACGATGTCCGAACTTAGCCAAATTTTTGGTTTACCGACGAGTGTTTTTAGTTTTCAAAACGTTGTCAACTCACTAAACTCGCTTTTCTCTTCAGTTTGGTCCCATGGCCCTTTTCCATCGCATGAAACACATCTTGCATGTGATCGGTTGAGGAGGGTTTATGACCTACCAAGATGGCGGACTTTTGAAGACATTTTCCAGAAGTTCATCTGTAGTCCAGTTCTGTAGAGGTCAGTGACATTAACCCAACAGACAAAAGAGCCATGTAACCTCGCCTCAGAGCTCAGTAAAAGGTTGTGACCACTTTTATATTCAACTCAGGTGGGATAAGGAACTGCGTATACGCGAGGTTTCAACCTAAACGAGATCTGCACGAGATTTATTCGAGGAAAAATATGGCAGCATTTTTGAAGGAGTAAAATACCCGACGAAGGTAAAAAACACAAACCACAATTTCAGTTCCCGGAAAGTTATTCGCAAAACTCGGTTCGAAGCTTTGGTTTGCACAACCGCAAGCTGTAATCGGAGATATGAATCCAAATATCTGATATCGATATTCAAAATTTGGTAGACAGCTCTAATTAGGATTAGGGATTGCAGGCTGGGGTACGGTTGACTGTAAGATTTCAAATTTTCTCTGCCTTTGAGGTGAAGTATTTACTTTGCGCCAGACTTTGGATTCTTCTTTAATTCTTTATCCTCTCATAAGCTGCGAGTTTTTGAGGAAATTGGGGGACCAATCCATTGTCTCCAGGCCCTTTACCGTCTGTTCGAGAGTTTATTCAAAAATATAATTTAATTTGTCAAATTCATCGTAATTAAGAACGGTTCATATATTGAAAAGAAAATCCCACTTATTTCCTTACTTGTTTTGAATTATTTTTATTTAAAAAAGAAACAACAACGGACAAAAGTGAAGTGGTTCGGACCCCAATTCATCCAAGATGGCGGCATTTCAATTTGTCACCTGCCGTTGAGGTACATTTGGGTACAATCCCCTACATATATGATCTCTATGAATGAAAGGGAAGGAAGGGAGGGAGGAGAGGAGGATGAACAGGGGAAGTGAGGGAGAAGTGAGGGAGACCGCTGGGCAGGATGAGCACAGTTGGTATTTATTTTGAAATATGTTTTTATCAACTGTTAGGAGTGCAAAATGCATAGAACAAGCTATTGATCGACAGTATAGTGTTTTCATCTACCTAAGCACATAAAAAATTATTTGTTTTATTTATGTGAGCGGATCTATGTTGATGATCTTTTTCCTCCACGTTTTAGCATCCGCTCGGTGAACATATACGATAATAAGTGCCACCATATCTGTTTCACGTGGGAATCCACATTTGGCATGTACTACTTCTATGCTGACGGTAAGGAACTGAAGAGTGGCAAGGGGCTTTCGAAGGGAAAGGTCATCACAGGAGGTGGAACGCTCGTGTTAGGACATCATAGACCAAGAAGCCCTTACACCATCAGAGTTATGTACGACGGCAAAATGGATGACGTCAATATTTGGGACAAAGTTCTACTAGGATCAGAAATCCAAAAGATATCAACTTGTGGTGGAAGCAAGGCTGGTAATGTAAAATCTTGGTCGGATTTCATAATAAAAAGCAATAGCTATGTACAAGTGACCAAGAAAGTTTGTCCAGAAAACTGTTGAGGATTCCTAACTTGCTGCTTACTTTATCGTCTGTTTGTGTCTCTTGCAATCAAGTAACGGCACGATCAAATGAGACCGACAGAATTTAGCTTGGATCGTTCGAACATTTTTACTTTCTTCTAAAGAACATCATACGCTTTTAGATATCTAGAATTTGGGATCTATTATTCGTAGAATTTTCATAGACTAAGTTACACCAGTTTTTTGCGTAAATAAATAAACAAAAAGACTTGTCCGCCCGATTTAATCAAGGTTATACAATCAAATTACTGAAGCTACGATGGTTTATATTTACAAACCAGTTAAATGGATAGCGCCAACTTGTCATTCGAATTCCCTGTATTACAAATAAATGTTGGGCTATGCAAGTATGCTATTATAGGTTATACACGTATCGTGAATTCCGCAAATGGCAAGATTTTGCAAGAATGAGCGTGGTTCTCGCGGGATTTTGATAGGCGTAATATTCCCATCAAAACTATACGTATTTGCGCAGGAAGGCGTGATAAAATCTTGCTTTTTAAGGGGGTTCGCGACACGTGTATTCTTGTTTTATCATAAAACAGATAAAAGGCTAAGACCGGTAATCGTACCTTTTTATCTGTTTTATATTCATTTATTCATTCATTCATTCGTTCATTCGTTCGTTCATTCGTTCGTTCGTTCGTTCATTCATTCATTCATTCATTCATTCATTCATTCTACACAGCGACTGCTCTAATGTCAGTTCTAAAGGAAGCTAGATGAGAGGTGATAAAAAGACACAATGATTTTTTTTTTCTTTTCAAAGTTCTCTCTCCTCCAGCTTTCCTTTAGAAAACGATGGGAGGCGAGGTATGGAACTCCCCCGGCTCGTATGTTTCGAAATTCTAGCTTCATCGGGATTTTGTCCCACGAAACACTAGCTTTTCAAGATTTTTTGCAAGGCTTTGCAACAGTAGCAAATGATTTATCTGACCAAACTATTTCTCGCCATATTTAACCATATTTTAGAGAAACCTCGTCAAAATAATCCCATTATTTGCTACTGTACTTGGAACTAATGTAATTGGGCTAGGGATGGATAGGGTTAGGGTTAGGTCCTATAGGCATTTGCCGAATAGACCTCATAAATCGATCCAATATCCAACACCTGAACTTCATTCTTTTGAATTCTATTGAAAAAAAGACAAAACCTCAGTAAAATCAGTTTAACTAAATATAAATTCAAAAAAATGAAAGCCAGACACTTGATGTTGGATTTATTCATGAAAAAATCTGTTTGCTTCAGTGTCCATACAATTATGGCTACGGGTCGAGGTTGGTAATCAAGATGTAATGCATAGTTTTCTTTCATGGCCAGCCTCAATTTTAAGTTGTTGTCCTTAACCTGTGAACCCAATTCGGGAAAGGTCTATTGCTCCCTTTCGAATCTCAAAGTTATTGGTTGCTAACAATCTATTGGTGGTTTCCAGGTGGTGTCATGGCGGCCATGTCGAATCTCATACACGCTTGCGTGGCAACGACTTGAACGCAGTGTCTTTATCTTTTGAACCTCTAGGGATTGGCCGCAAATCATCTTTAGGGCCATGGTAGCTAATGAAATCGGCTTGAATGTTTAAGCCTGATTCACACGTAAGAATGAGTATAACCACAAGAATAAAACGAAAGAAGAAACAAAGAAATGAAGTCAAGCCTGTGACATAAGGATCGTCATAAGCAAAAGAACAAGATCATAGCCCAAGCATAAGCTAATAGCTAGCCGAACAAAAGATGAAACAAAAACGAAATTCGTTTGTTTCATCCTCGTAAGTCCAGGGGGAGAAGTCATGTTTTGTTTTCGTGTTGATCTAGTCCTCATGCTTAACGTCACCCGTGTTTACAAGGCTTAAATCCGAAGGATTAAGATGGTGGCGATCTATCTCGACCGCTTAGGTGGCAACAAGCAAACATCTTCTGATGCCAGGGTTCAGTTGCATAAATGAAAACCTGGTCTAACTGTCAATCTCGACGTTAAATCTGTTCAATCTCATTGTCTTAACGTCAGGGCCCGGTTGTTCAAAAGGCGATTAGGTTAATCCAGGATTAGTGAAAACTTTGTGGATGAAATTCTTCTAATATAAGAAAGGGTTTTTAAACTTTCTAGTTCAGCTATCATGCAGATACAGAAAGGTGTTCTCCTAGAAGGTTTGAGCTTAGATCACTTATAAGAACATGCCAAACAAAAGAGCTGATTAAATTATAACCCAAGGATTAGCGGTAATCGTCCTTTGAACAACAGGGCACGGATCTTCACGGTCCGATCAAGCGTTAACATTTATGCAATTGATCTCTGGCCATAAAAGGAGACTTCAGCCTTAATAGTTAGTTATGTGTAATCAGGAAAAATAACAAAGGACATTGATCAGTAACTGTCACGGGTCAAGTACTGCTTTTGAATTCTGTCCTAATTACCCATGATACTCTTCTAGGGCCCCTGGTCTGCCTCCCATTACAGTTCATTTTTGGGAGCGTTCTTTGCATAACAAACAAAGGATTTCCAGTTCATCGGAGCATTCTGCTTTCCTGTATTCGGGTAGATTTGAAAGCGGTCAATGGACTCAATTTGTACTGGAGACGGGTGATTGGACAGGACGAACTCGGGAAGGAAATTGCCATACTTCTTCCTTTAATTCGTCAGTGTATAAATACGGTCAAATAGACGAAATATCTGTTTAATTTGTCTTTCAAGACGAACTAAACAAACTATTCGTCTCGAACATGTCTTTAAACTATGTTTTTAATATGTGTATGACTTTTTACTTGATACTTCCCCAAAATAATCATTGCAATTGATAAAACTTTGGATACACAGCGGCTGAGACTTATTTGCTGTGTTGAAAACGAACTAATAGAGCATTTTGAGTCCTCTTCCAGAGACTAAAGCAGGGTTTACACTTGAGCATATGCATAAACACAAGGACAAAACAAAAGATGAAACAAAGGAATGAAGTCAAGCAGAAGACCATAGCCCAAGCATAAATCAAAAGCCGAAAGAAAGGTGAAACAAAAAAAAATGTTCGAGGACGAGTAGTGCTATGTTTTTGTATTCATCTTATATTTATGCCTAAGTGTATCAAGTGAACCAGGTTTAATTGGTGGAAACTTCAAGAAACCTTGAAGGGCATAACTGCCATCGGGGAACGTACAAAAAAAAGTTAATTAATGATCTGCCATCAACCTATATAAGTCGTAATTAATGTCATGTAAAAATAAGCTTTAGCTAATTTCCATAACTCAAGTTATATGATCATTAGGATTTCACAAAATGCTTATGCCAGCGTGTCGAATACAACCATTAAAAAGGCACTGCGAATTGATTTCAAGGATCATTTCGACAAACGCCTATTTAGGCAGCATCTTTCGAAAATATTAACCTCAAGGTGTGTACCTGACCAGTCCCTCCTAGAAGAAGGTGAGTTAAGAAGTTGGCTATTTTCAGGGTGTTAGCGTCCGATTTCTTCCTTTTCTAGATCTAGTCCTACGAGTTGAGTTGATGGAGCATTATAGCAAAGGTAGGCCGGATGTAAGGGTGAAATGTCGGGGTGAACAAGGAGGAATCTTTTAACATTTTCACTGCCACAGTTGACAACAGTCGACCTATTATTATTCTATTCTAGCTAGCGCCAGATTATTTTACTCTGGTTAACGCCAGACGATTTTAGTGGTCAAAGAGAGCAAAACCTGCCGGTCAAAGATTAAAATATTGTCTTTGGATTACTGGATGGAAATTTCACTCGGTGTGAAGCTTTTGAAATGTCGATCTTGTTTGCCTGGCTAAAATTTCCACCAGGTTTAAAGTTTTGCAAAGAAGAATTTTCCTGAAAAGGTAAAGGTGTACTGCCCTATGCTGAGTTAAAGGTTGTTTTCAAAATCTTTATTCACACAGACTGAATACATGTCTGATAAAGCGCTCAATTTAAATAAGTTAGTCAACGGAGGGAAGCATATAACGAGGTACCTTTAACAGTCTCAGTATATTATCTAGTGTTGACCACCCAAAAGTAACGACTTCTTACTTAAAACGATTCGACAGATGGTGATTTTTAATTTTTATCCCTTTACAAACTAGCTGGGATCTTCTTACCGCCAATAAAGAAAATTCATGGGAACTGTAGTTGCAATAACCCGGCAGAGCTACTGTTGGATTTAGCGGCGATTCCAGAACACTCGTTAGCCATTAATGAGTTTTCTTTAGGATATGATAATAAAATACACAATAATAGTGAGATCATTTTGATAGAGATCAGCCGTTTCGACTTTGTCTTGGTCATCACATGATGATGACCAAAATATCGTCGAAACGTCGTTGTGTTCGGAGTTGCTATTGTGTATTTTGTTAAAATACTCAGTAGTTCCCCTAATAATGATAATACCTTCGTACACACTCTTCTTCGGACGAAGCTGTTCCTTATCATAAAGACATGCTATAAGAGCTATGACTAGTAGCGTAAGGTTTGTGATAAACAACAAAGTTAAGAAATGCCTAAAGAGGCCCAGTTTAACGTATTTGATTAGACTCTATTGCCTCGCAAGAACCAGTTTCTGGACCATGAAATAATTCTTTTGTTTACTTCATGTCGAAGAGTGACTAATGCCTTTCCTGTTTAGAATCTAGAAGTAATCAATTTTAAGATAATCAGTTTTCAGCAATTAAAATAGAGTGGTTAGCATTAAAATAAGAGCGAAACTACTTCCAAGGCAAAAGTGTTTTCTTCTTATCATTACTACCATAATTTTAGATTTGCGACTAAGTCATGGGAGCTTCAACAACATTAACCTTCTCACGATGAATTTGGGGCGAATTTGTTCTTTTAACTGTTAACCAGTCACTGTTACCATTTGGCAACTTTTTAATTCTACTCTGGCTAACGCCAGACGATTTTACTAGCCAAGGAGAGACCGGAATACCTGCACCGGTAAATGGTTAAAATCACCTTGATAGAAAGACCTACTTTTCAGGAAAAATTGAAACTGAGTACGGGTGAATTGTGTCTATCCTATCTTCGAGATCTTCAACCGCTTAAGAAGTTGTCATATTATGTGACGGTATTTACATCTTAAACTTTTATTTTGAAGATAAAGATGAACAGATTTGCACTGGTGCTGCTGTTGTTAGCGTCTGGTTTTGTCATCGATGTAACTGGAATACCTCGACCCTTTTTCTGGCCATTTGTGCCACAATGTATGTACGATCAATCCCACTAAACTTCTAAAATTTGTTACTTCTTTCCAATCTAAGTTGGGCACGCTTGATTGAATAGGCAATTCCAGTTAAATTAGGTACATAGTCGGACATTACTTACTGATTGTTTTTCTTCTAGTAAATGCGTGCAAGAGTTCACCATGCAAAAATGGCGCCACGTGCGAACAAGATGGCTTTAGTTTCAAATGCAAATGTACGCAAGGATTTAAGGGCCGTACTTGTGGTGAAGAAGGTATGAACAAACCTGATTTTTCAAATCCCCCCAAAAAAGAACCAAATCGGGGATTTTTTCTTTGTTGTTTTTTTTTCTTGCTTATTTATTCCATCAAGAGCATTTATTCATTCACATCTGTCAAAATACTGATTGTTTTGCGGTGATTTACCACTGATGGATGTCAAAGAATTTTCCGCACGTATTGCCTTTTTCTAGTTTCTCATTGGCTCTCAGGAATTTTTAGGCTCTCAAGAGCCAATAAGAAACAAGGAAAAGCAGTGCGCGCGAAAAAATGTGCTACTTTGCACACGTCACGACGTCGCGTTACGCATCCAGTGTGTACAAGCCTTTATTCATGAA
>JBAHVQ010000116.1:278590-292153 GCA_036872915.1 Nanipora kamurai
TTGTGATAGTACTAATAGCACGGCCCTTTGAAAATCAGATTGTAAATATTTAACTGAAAGGCCACCGTGTGTAAAGACGTTTTATTAAAGATTAAAGATTAGAGATTACAGATTAAAGATTAACTGTTTACATGAGAAGTCATAAAGTTGTCTCAGGTGGTAGGATGACCCTGGGAGGTCAGACAACTTTTTGTCACGTAAACCCTTTTTCCCTACCGAGAGGGTCGACTTTGGTATGCTGGATCTTGTTTTGAAACTGACACCGTGGGATTGGTCCTACCCGATTGGTTAAAAGTTGTCTCTGGTAAGAGGGTCAACCTGACCCGCCGGAAAAACTTTCTTTTATGTGAATGCTGTGTAGAAGGTAGCTCGGGGGCTAGAGTAACCCCCCACCTGGAACAACTTCTGTTCATGTAAACAGGGCCTTGCCCTAGCCCCCGAGCTACCTTTTACCTAACGTTTATATAGAAGAAAGTTTTCCTGCCTGTAAGGTTGACCCTCTTACCAGAAACAGCGTAGCAAAGTCGACCCACCTGCTGGGGACAAAGTGTTTACATGACAAAAAGTTATCTCGCCCCTTAGGGTCACCCCACCACCCGAGACAACTTTGTGACTCCTCATGTAAACAGTTCTCACCAATTTATAAACAAATATGTTTAAAGTTGTCCTGCCCAGGACCACTCGGGGACCAGAGTAACCCTCCCACCAGGGACAACTTCTCTTCATGTAAACAGCTCTCACCAATTTACTGTATAAAGAAATATGTTTAAAGTTGTCTGGCCCAGGACTACTAAGGGACCAGAGAAAACCTCCCACCAGGAACAACTTCTCTTCATGTAAACTGTTCTCACCAATTTATAAACAAATATGTTTAAAGTTGTCCTGCCTTGGTTCTCATTGTCTGTTGGAAACTCTTTCGTTCCCGAGAGCCAATGAGAAACAAGAAAACGTCAGTGTGCACGGAAAATTCTACTTGTGGAAATCAGGCTTTATGCTTATGTCGCAAGTAAAAACTAGGCTTGAATTGTTTGGGTCAAAATGAAATCCCTCTAGGTGATCTTCATTCTTGACTGCTAGGAAAGTTTTTAAAACCTTACCTTAGGTATCTGTTAGCTTCTTTTAACGTAGCCGATGTTCATACCTTCCTTCTATTGACTGTATTCGAATGGCAGAACTGGTAAATTAATTTAGTGACAGACTACCTTTTGATCCCATGAGGAACTCCTGAAAAACAGCTATGGATGTTGATTCGCGTACCGACCACACGAGCTTGTCCAGGGATCTCTACTCGTCACGGCATCGAACCCTACCGTCAAGACCTATCTCTATAGTCCATACGGTCCTCTTGTTCGGTAAATGAAGCACGGCTATTTTCATTTGTTAATGTAGGTAATGTTAGCACATCAGAAGAATATTGTAAAATCTCCAGTTTACAAGTCTCTTCAGCCGTGGCTTGGAACAGGTATGATATCATCCAGAACACGTGAAAAATTTAGACAATGACATAAAAATGGGATGCTGCGTAGGCAGTGTGAAACAGCACAAAAAGTTGAAAGGTTTGTAGACTGCCGAATTTATGATAACGAATTCTAAAGTTTCGAGCTATGGCCCTTCGTCAGAGAGTGAAACGAGTTCTAAATGAGGAATCGCAACTAGACCAGGTTTTATAATAAAAGGAAACATGTGACAAAAATTAACCAACGAATTATGAGAAATAAAAGAAATTAACGACCTAGCAACGACAAGGAAGTCACTTGCTATTTTTAACGGCGATCAGTAAATCGACACGGGGAGAAACTGCCTGAGACCCTGGGGGGATAGAAATTCGCACTCGACAAAAATGAAAGCAAAACCAAGGGAAAACAGACTATAAGCTAATGTTTCTATCCGCCCATGCTAGATAAAAACAAAAACTTATTAGCTGGCTAAATAAAAGAAAAACGCTCGTTGAACCCATGGGGGTGAGTGGTTCCAAGCTTGAAAATGAGACGCTTTTCCTGTTTCTTGCGGCTATCATTGTCACCGGAGATGGATGAGATGGTACAAACTTTCATATCCGAAATAGAATGGTTAGCACTGTTGACATCTTGGGCGACGGGTTTGTCAACATCGTTATTCCGTACAGAACGAAGATGCTCGGCAAACCTGTCAGAGAGACGTCGACCAGTTTCTCCGATACAGAGTTTAGAACATTTATTACATGATATGCAATAAATTATGTTGGAGGAGGTACATACGAAATTATGACGAACAATGAAATTACAATTGGGTCCACAAATGGAGGTGTTTTGACTGAGAAAAGGATATGTGTAACAGCGGGCTCAAGAACAAGAAAAAATGCCGGCTGGTAATGATGAACAATGGATTATCGGTGAAAATAGCCGATGTCTCCGGATGAATGATGACATCTTCAATTTTGTAGTTGAAGGTATGAAATGTCAGGACTAAGGGAATCTTTTCTGTAGAAATTTGCTCCGAAGGTGGTTTTAGAATGTCCGAACGAGAAACATTGGACGCTTTTTGGATAGTGGTGTCCACAATAAATTAGAAGGATAACCTCGTTGGGCGAAAAAGGATCTCATTTCCTAGGACTGGGTCTCAAAGTTACGGTCATTGCTGCAAAGGTGGCGAAGACGCAAGAATTGAGAGTAAGGGATCCATTTCTTAGTACGCTTGGGGATCGATTTCGACTTCCCAGCCAGAAAACCTGGAAGTTACATTTTGTCGACTGGACCCAGCTGAGTCTCAAAACATGATTGCTGATACTGTAAAATTTACCTTTACCTATAGTGTGCAATTAATCAACATTAGATCATAAAACTACTCGAAACCACTCTCCGTGCAATGGTCTGCGTAGCTAAATCAGTTAGGCCCTGATTACATGAGCTTGGAACGAAGTCAGACCTCGACGATTTCGTGTCGGTTACCGCGTTTTTATTGGTAGATATTTACACGAGACCGGGATGAAAAGGTGCTCAGATCGATCCGAAGTCATTCCGGTAGTTGAACCGAGACAACTATCTTCAGACGGGTACGAACGTGGACCGGTACGAAATCATTCTCTACTGTAAACGCAAATTATTTTCAGACCGATCCATCACAGAAACATTCGCTCGCAACAAAGAATACAAAACCAGTTATATTTTAACTATTTATTCCAAATTATTTCCACTATATTGGTATTACTTCTAATAAGCGAATTTAGCGTCTCTATACTTTGCAGCTTGAACAGTTATTATACTTATAAGAGTTCAACTTATCTCTTATGTCGAAGACTGAGCACAACTCTTGATTCCGTCCGTTTCTTTAGACTTTAGATTTGTTTCTTTGGTTTCTTCTGGTTTCGTTTAACTTTGACCAACTCTTCGGTATAACAGATGATGTTATTCAGGCTTTATCGCCTTGTGAATAAAACAACATACAAAACCGAGTAGTGCTCTGCCTTTTACAATTTGTTAGGGGAAGGAAGCTACAAACTATTACGTATTTCCCCTGCGCAATAAAGTATGTTACAGAGCGTTCCAGCATGACAAATCAACCACGAACTAATCAAGGATGTCCGCGACGCCACTTTGTGGGCCGAGGCGCCTTCCTGTTGTTGCCTTGAGGTTTCGCTCACCGATGCACGAAAGCCCATGCACGAAAGCAAGGTCAACAAAGGTCCAAATATATCTCACATGCTTACTTCACTCTACATTGCATGCACGCAACACACGCAACACACGCAACACATTGCTTAACTTAGTTCCTTCATATTTATCATGACTATGCAGAGTATGTAATACCTGTAATCAGTCAGGATCTTTGCTGTATGATACACTAATAATTTCATTTCTTTTTTTCTTACTGAACTCAAGGGCTTTTAACAAGGTACAGTCTCAGTGACAATTATTGCATTATCTTTTTGTAATTGTATTTCAATTGCATAGCTTCACTACTTCATGACCTATTTCATTTGGTGTAATTTACTATACGGTAGAACAGATCAATCAAAAGAACGAGATTTGTCGGCATTGTGCTTAAACGGCATTTGCTGGCGTTGGGGGTTTTACTTATGAACATTGTGAAGAACGGATAGTTGAAGAGAGGGGATTGAGTGATTTAGATAGCTCGATGTGTCTATTTCGCGATAGCGATGATGAGATCACCCGCCTTGCCAAAAATTCTCAATTTCACTTTCGGGTCTCACCTCCTTGGGATGAACCTGCATTTCCTCTGCTATTATCCAGCAAAAAAAGTCATTTTTTCTCTAAAACTTACCATGAACAGCATTAAAACGTATGTCTACCAGTAGTGGCTACTGGTTTGAATCTACAATTAGTTATTCAAAGATATTTTTATGATGGGTTGGAAAAATGCTTTCGGTTCTCATTACTAGAAGCAATATTACCTAATATTCTTGGCCGTTATAATTTCTTAAGACCAAGAATCCAGAACTGAAAACCCCATCTTATGCGAATTTTCAAGAGTTGCACTTCCATACCATGTCACGTAACTAGTGCATATCGTTTATAGACACATAGGGACCTGTTTGACCTGAGTGATAGTTGGCTCGCGTAAGAAAGTCGTCTACTGTTCTCAATATAACTGAATTGCACATAGAGCCAAGAAAGTGGAGCCATCGGAAATGACGTTTTAGAAGTACCAGAATAAGTCCACGCAGAAATTTTGTAGGAAGTTGCTCGCTTAAAAATAGCACGATATAGTCGACTTTTGGGATCACTATCGGACAAATAACGCCAAACAAAGTGTAAAAAGTTTAGTCTTTGTATTCTTTGATATTGCTAAATTGTAAAATATGTTATTTTGTTGTTTCTTACGATGGTGTTATCGAGAAACTAGCTAAGCACAACATTGGTAATCGACTCGTGAAATCTGAAACTTGCAATGAGCACTGAATCTGGAGTAGTAAAACGGCGGCCGTGTTGTCTAAAATTCTGACTGCTGGCTACAGGGATGCGCAGTCCAGGTATATTGAAATCAGTGGAGTCACCACATCACCCGAGAGACCTTTCCTCGATCTCAGCATGCTCAGTTTAAAACTTTCTTTTAAAAATTCTGTTTATATAGTGATGGAAGCAAATGGAAATCTCGACGAAAGCTCCTTACGTCATCCTTTCATTTCAGAATTTTAAATGATTTTATATCCGTTTATCAGAGGCAGTCGGTGACTTTGATTGAAAGGCTTAAGGTAGGTTGTTAGAGATGCATAAAAGTGACCACATAGCTTCATTTTCTTGGCTCTTTTAGACTTTGGGGCTCGCCGGGGTCAGAATTCAATTGAAATATCCGGTGATCATCAGTACCAACTTACGTGAAAGTCTGATGGTTCAATGTGATTTGAGATGGTCCTGACTTGACATTTTATTAAATTAAATTTTACTGGTCGAGTTACATCATATTACTTACGTAATTGATGCAACTTTACTCTCACAGCAATGGTTGCATGTTAGAGCCAGAGAGGAATTAAAACAGAATTGAGAAGCAAAACAGGTTTATTTTGACCACAGGAAAAACCTAAATTTCTATTAAATCTTTTACGACTGCCAGAAAATTTTAGTAACACAATTCGCCCTGGCTGGTCGTGCTCATATGTATCAGTAGCCTGTTATTTTTATTAGTATAATCATACATGGTTACAATACGATCAAGTTAGCTTTTTTTGTTTTTCTGTGGAATTTTTCTTACGAAGAAACCATTCAAAAAAGAAATAAGGGGCTGATTAAATGGAGAGTTTAAGGTTCAAGATAACTTTGAAATTGACGGTTGCGTTTACATTGCATAAATACAGTACCTGCCCAGGCTGAAATTTTAAGCCAGGTCAATGTCTTTGCGAGAAAATTGAAAAACGCGAGCGAACTGTTTCAAAATATGAATATAACAAACTCTAGTCTCTACCTCGAAATTTTTTGGTGGGTTTCGACCTTCGATTTCAAGTGCAGCCTAACGTTTGAATCCTGTTGGGGGAATTATAGGCTCACGTAATGATTGCCTGAACAACATAGCTAGGACGGATTGTCGACAAAATGTGGGAAATGAAGTATGGAATTCCCGGAAAGGCTAACTGAATACACACAGGATACGCTCAGTGGTTAGAGCGTCTCACCGTTTTTCTGAGACAAGGAGCTTGACCAACGTCCACTAGTCGTCTGATATTTGCTGAGCTCTCATATGAACCAACTTTGTATTCAGCATTAAGTATAGCATAAATCCAACATTGTATTGATAATGCAAACGGACAAATAATCATGCTGCTAAGTTTTTAAAAGAACTGAATAAAAATTATATGAGTAAACACCAGAAAATTAAAATTTCGTTGGCCAAATTTCGAATCTCGTAGATTTTACCTGGTCAAGAACGCCAACCGTTTTTCCCTTGCAAAAGTTCTTGTTTTCTTAACAAATATGTCGCACCATGGCATATATTAATCTGCTTTCCGGGCCATTTGGTTATTCTCCGGAAAGAGAGGTGTTGTGCATTTTGCTTTTCTTGAGGTTTCCCATGATGTCCTCTAGTCGTTATTGCAAAGGATGTCTCAAAGGTTTATCAAAATTCGTCATTTTACCATATATTCATTATTCTCCTAGACATACTAAACTCTAAAGGTGATGCCCTCTGCTTCCAAGTCTGGTTTCTTTATGAATTTAATAAATTAGCCAACGTATTCACCCAACCATATGATAGATTTCTTGTATGTAGACATGGTTCCAAATAGAAAAACACCATTTGAAAATACAAATATTGGTAATTCTCATATGACGCACCAACACTTTATTGTTTCAACAGAAGCGTCAAATCCTTTATTTAATTCACCAACAATACATTCAGGAATGTCATAACGTTTCAAAAGAGTGTAGTGCTCGCTTGTCTTGCAGCTTATTGCATACTAATTAGTGTATACAGGTATCACCTGCTCCGACGACCACCGTTCTCCCACTGGTTAAACAAACCAAAACAATTGTACTTTAATGTGGGTGAGTTTTGTCAAGGTAGTTAATCTAGGTTCGCTCGTGTGATGAAGGTTTTAACATTCATTTTGAAGAATAAACATTCACTCGGGGCCTGCGGCCGCTCTAACTCTTAGCCGTTAAACTTCGCTTGCGATTTTAAGTTCTTTTCACGCTCATAACCTTATGTTAAAATCTCATTAGACGAGAACGTTAGTTAATTACCACAAGTTAACTTGTGACTACTTGTGATGCCGTAAGTTAAACGGTACGTGGCACAAGTTCTACACTTCTGCTAGTTCCATTGTTATCATGGTTACATTAAGTTTGCAAAAAGCTTATCATTACCTTGCTCGGTTTTTCTTTGAGTTTTTCTCTTCATAGTCTGTTTAAGGATGGCTTTTAAAGACGAAAGGAAAGCCGAGGCTAGTCATCGCAAGTTGACGGTAAAACAAGACACAAGCTAAAACTTTCGGTGACTTGCGTTCGATTGGGCTTGTTTCAAAAAAATAAGTGTATGCTCTGTCTCTGGAATTCCTGAAGAAACCAGCTCCTTTGAGCATGTTGTAAAGCGGATAAACACCTGAGGGCAGTTGTATTAAAATGTTATTACATCTAACGTTCATTAGTTCTTAGTGCTTAGTTATCGAGTCTACAGGGATTGGAGGCGAGTAATATGAAACGATAAATTCACATTTAACCTAAAGTGGTCACACATTTCTATACGTAATGTTGTTTTGCGTTTTGTATGAAGAGCTCAGACAGTAAGCTAAATACTTGTCGTTTCATATTACCCTGAGGATGATTCTGAAATAGAATTGAAACACTGCACATCGATCCTTGTGGATAGCGTTATGTTCTTACTAGAATATCTCTTACACTTAAGTTGGGTAATAACTCGCCTCCAATCCCTGTAGACTCGATAGCTCAACAGGTAGAGCGGCGGACGGATTCCCGAAGGTGCGAGTTCAATACCCGCTCGAGTCAACTTTTTCAGTTGACTTCAGCAGTGTAGGTTAAATGTGAATTTTTCGTTTCATATTAGCCTGAGGATGATTCTGAAATAGAATTGAAACACTGCACATCCATCCTCGTGTTTTCAGACGACTTTCTATAAATTCACTATATTATTAATTATTAAGTTGACTATATTATAATTACCTATTAATGTGGACTACATGACTTGTCGAGAATGCAGTTAGCAATGCAAATGCCAACTACGAGCCAAAGTAACTTTCGCTCTTCCATCTGAGTCCTTGTTGCTCAATGGTTAGAGCACCTCACCGGCTGCGGGTTCGACTCCTGTCAGAGGTTCAGACAACATATCTAACTTTATAAGCTTCAGGAGCATGCGCAATTTTAAACTACCGCACTCCGCACAACCTCTGCCAATATAATTAATGTGAAGGAATATGGTGGAATCGTAGGCGAGGGGTTATTGTATATATGTAAATCTAGTTCTAAAATCTTGTTTCTTTTGTTTTATAGGAAAAAGCTGGAAAAGGTGAAATTGATATCGCTCCTTACATTAGATTATGTGTGCTGGACATTATATGCGGTATAAAAATAAACCTTATTAATCATTTGAGGTCTACCAGCTAGATGTCCTTTCCATAGAACATGTTTTTTCTGTGTCACGGAGAAGGTTTGATTTTGGATATGTTTGATTTTCTAGATGCAGCAATGGGCGTCCATGTCAGTGCTCAGTTTGACAGCGATTCTAAATATGTCCAAACCGTATTAAGGTAAAAGTTAGTCTTTAGATCGGATGTCCTAATCAGTCAGATTGTTTGGTAGATCGGTGCAAACCCCTAAATATCAGACTTTACAACGTTTTACAAATTTTAGAGGTGTTTTATCAATTTCCTCGGACTTTAAGGAGTTAGACTCGAAAACAACTTTCGAAAATAGACTTTTTGTATCCAGTGCTAGTGGGCGCAGTAGGTACATCACTATCCTGCGTGTTAACTTTAGTTAAGTTAAATTAACAGTAGCATACCTTTGTAGCCAATCAAAACGAAGATTAGTGATCCGAACCCGGAAAAACGAAAAAAACGAAGCATTCTTGTTTCAAGAACAACCGGTACATTGAAGAAGAAAAGTATATTTAGACACAAAGTTGGTAAGTATTGTAATAGGAATTTGAACAGTTGTAACAACTCGTTCGAGGACGACAATTTATTCTAAAAGCACCTTTAATTAAAATGATTACTCGATTTATCCGGTTCATACATAACACCGCCAGAAGCGAGCAACACACGTTCGCGCAGATTGAACTTTGTCCATAAAATAACAGACTGACGTCGACTAAATGAAAAGGATGGTCCTCTTTGGATGATAAACAATCCTCTTCAAATAAGCCTCTTGGAAGGTAACTAATTGGAGGCAACACAGTAAACCTCTTCTTTCGGAAATAACTACATAGAACTCTTCGAAGCGATCAAATAAACCTTTTCGGAGACAACCAAATAAACTTTTTTTTATCTTAAACATTTAACCAGCAGACTACTCAACATTTGTCCTCGTTGTAAAGTCAATGTGGACAGCTTGACTCCCGTTGTACGATAAGCTACTGGACATGACGGCGACAAATTTATTCACCTTTATTTTTCGTTAGGTAACTTACGCTCCCAAGTTTGTGGCCACGTACTCGAAAATAATGAAATTTAAATGCCAAACGCTTTGTAGGGTTTTCCATTTCGGACATTCCATTTCGCTATGCCACAATGGATTGCCATTCGAGTACTTTTCATCTTGTGTGCGCGAACAATATTTTAGAATAATGGCAGTTCGATAGAAAATCCAGCTTGGAATTTTTTTTTCAAAATAATTATTGTCACCAAATATTAAACTCAGTTTCGATATTAAGTAATAACATGCTGAATGATTTACATACAGAGGGAGATATTAACTCGGGGGATACAGTCAAAGTTGCATCTCTTTCACATGATAAATCAAAAATATCAAGATAACCTCCCCCTGATAACTTGGCTCAAAGCTTTCTACCAAAGCCAAGATAACTGTAGCCCTAGCCTTATTGCTCAGATTGAATTATTCTTACCCTCGAGTCTTCTCGCTGTTGTGGACTTGGCTCACTTTCCCTGGTGGCACAGTCGGTCCCAGGGCCGTTTGGTCGGATCAGAGTGAAAAAAAAATCAAATGCACTGCTAACCATCTTTGTGTTTTGAGGTGGAACCTTCCGATGACATTTCCCGGTAGACATTTCAACCGTTACAGAATACTATTGTTCTTTGTGGGTAATTTTACCATCATTTTCCGAGTATGTTCAAGTCGCAGAATTAACATTTTTCCAGTTCCAACTCATGTCCCATTCAATTAATTATCAAGATTTAAGATAAGATAATTTATACAGGGTTGGCTCTGGCTCAAGTTAGAGTGTTTCACCAGAGATCATATCCATGTACTGCAGACTTTTTTTTTCTCAATTTCAATCTTGTACTTGAGAAGAAAACGACATTTTCCGCGACATAAGCTCGGTGGTCTTTTAATGCACGATCCGTTTTGTCAACGGCTGAGTACTTTCGGTAGGCCTTTTCGCGTACTTGGGGACAAATATCGCAAATTTGAAATACCGCAAATTTGTAAAAGAATGATCGCGAGAGAAAAAAAATTTTATGGCAAATTGCGACTTTGGCGATCAGTAGCGCCATCCCTGTTATAGAACCTGTACAACCAACGACGTTAAGCAAAACCTTCAATCAAGCCAACGGCCAAAGGAAAAAACTAAACGAGATTCTCCATTTCTCAATGTTTATTTTTTTTTTTTAAGAAATGAGAATATCGAGCGTTAATTTTAGCATCACAAAAGCAGCTTAAAGTCGTCCTGAATATCTATTCATTCTCTAAAAGTTATTCATTCTCTTTATTTTGGTTTATAAAAAATCTTGTATGAAAAAGGACGTCGTTAGTGTGCTTAAACTCTTTTTAAATGTCTTACTGCTCTGTCGAAGTTCTGTGAAACAAAGACTAAGCAATCCACCTTAGGCCCTGTTCACTCTTAATACCTTGACATTGTGCTAAAACCAATGACACTACTTTGTACGAAGCTTGTTCAGAGGTGCCCGAAAAGAATTAAAAAAACAAAATGAAAGCGCACCCAGGCTCGATGCCCAGGCATGAGCACCATGATGCGCGTAATTTTATCGACGTCCGTATGATCATGATCCCCACGATCAAGAAGAAGGAAGTATGAGGTGCAGAGTATTAGGAAGAAAAGCGTTTAACAGGTCTAAAAGTGCAGAATTCCATCGAGTTTGAGAGACTTGTATTTTAGTTCCATTTTAGTTTTAGTTGAGCATCGCACCCGGTTATCAAGTCTGAACAGTCCTGATTATCTCCTTTTTTTAACGAGCACGGCAAGCCAATCATCGAATTATCACACACCGTTCGCCAATATAAGATTATTTATACTTTTTTATTTTCATTAACTTGAAGTATGAGCGAGCTGGTGCAGGAACGGCAAAAGACGCCATGGCTTTGGACCGATGTCGTTTATAATTTAACATCGTCAGGAAGAAAACACCAAAGTGCATTAAATATATTGCATGGTTTCACAAACAAGGTAACTTTGAAGTAAAATATTAGTTCTAGGTAGACCACATCAAGCTGACCAAAGGCTAAGCGCTTTTGAAATAATATACATTTCAACCTTCAGAAGGACACGAAATTGTACATTTTAATTGGCCGAATTATTTATATTTCAGCTGGCTAGTTATAACTTTTTGTGAGGGCGTATGCTTTAGACAATTCAACAAATCACCACATACTCCATCAGAGTGATAGGATGTAACAATCTAAGAACAAAGTTCAGATATCTAAGCCCAAAACATGTTTATCTAATCACTCTAACGATAACACATGTAAAGTGATGATACGTTATTTATTAACAATTTCTAAACGGACGGTTAATCCCAGTAGAGTACGATTGTCGCGTACTTCAAGTGCTGATGTATACGATTTACTGACTAGGAAGCATTAAAATATTAACGAACGAATTCTAAACAGGACCTTACTTCTTAAGGTTTAATCACATACGCTAGAAAGAAGAATCAATAGCAAATATCGTACGGTACCCATTTAATAGTTGGTATGAATTTGAATTGAATCGAGATTATTTTAGCAGAGGCACAAGCAACCATAGATAAACTCTGTGTGGGAAACAGTTTTTTGTTTTGAAAGGGAAGGTTAGTTTGACATATAGTTTCCCCCCCTTGGTATCAAATTGCTTCTGACGTGGCTGAATGCCTGCTCTAATTGCTACTCATTTGTGCTTGTACTGTAAGTTTGCGCAAAATGGACTCGACAACGTCTGTAGTTTCTGTATAGAAAAATACCTTTAGCCCTTCCTTCCCATTGTTGCCGGTTGGTTACTTTGTATTTCATTCTCATGACGATTCTACTCGTCTAGCGGAGACATCCAGAAATAATGGAAAGCCTAGATCAAATTGCAAACTGTCTAGTAGTGCTGTAAAGAATACTTCAAAAAACACGTTAATATCCAATAGATGATTTTCTCCAATTGGATGCACGTATTTAATCACGTGCAAGGGCATTTATAGCCGATAAAATTGTCATTCCAGTTAGCATCAACCTTTGTTATTTTGAAGTACCAGGTAACGGTTTTTGAATTCAGTCTCTGGGAAATATTTTGTTAATGATTCCCACTACAGATAGCCTCTTGCAACTTTTATGTGTATTGAATTGAAGTTTTAATTAAGATAAGCGTTTTATTACATAGAGAATGCAAACGAACATGAAATTTTATATAAAATACTTCTTCTTGTTAATCTTGAATTTTAGTATGTTAAAAACACGGATAAAGCAACCAATACGGTGGAAATGCAATCCTCAATACACTCATAGCATGTGTTTTATTACTTTGTGCGCTAGAATTTTAAACTAGATAAAATGCTACTGTTCATGTTTTAAACTCTACCAAATCTTCTCAAAAAAACAAAAAGATCCAGGCGCATCCCGATGTCGAATTTGGCTTGGTTTGGTTTATTCAAAATAGATGTACGTGTAGATATAAGTTTAACATGTATATACATAGGCTGGATGTGTATATACATGTCTATATAGGCTGAACTGCGTATTTAAGATTAACCAGAAACAATTTAAAAATGTTCTAAAATTTGGTAATAAAGTTATTTACAATTCAATTTAAATATCAACGTAAGAAGAGGAATTATTTACTATTTCATATCAAGAATATTATATTGAACCGTAGGACATGGTGGTCTTATCCCACGTTTTGTTATTAACTACATAGGGATTGTGTTTAGGTGATAAATGATCGAATAAACGAACGAAAGCAGTTAAAGGAAAACGACTCCTCCGAAAAGTCGACTAAGTTTTTACCAAGGAAAGGTAGATATTTAGCTTTCTTGGACCTGCTATTGGAAGAATACGACCAAGGACATATTAGCAGAGAAGGAGTTAGAGAAGAAGTTGATACGTTCATGTTCGAGGTAAATTTTTCTTCTTTTCTTTACTAGAATTAGATACATCGTTACTACTGTGACATGTTATGTAAATAAGTTTATAGAATATTTAATGATCGAATCGTAAGTTGTTAGCTAGAATATTTAATTAG
>JBAHVQ010000116.1:297910-318796 GCA_036872915.1 Nanipora kamurai
TATATATACACTAAATAAATTTAAAAATTAATTGAAAGCTAATAATGATAATAAACATCAAAATAATGTAATAATAACAAACGTCAATTGAAGAAGTTTTCTACTGATATTCTTTATGTGGTACCTTTAATATATTGTATCTTATTTGCTGGCTCCATTCATTACTTTGACTTTTATATGCTTTCAACATTTATTCTGAGAACTTTCCAGTACTGCCAATCACCATGGGAAATATGTTTTTCACAGTTCTGTTTACGATATTACCATAATTTTGGTTCATGGAAATTTACAATAAAGAGCAGGACGTGACCTGTTATCGCCGTTTTAATTAGAATCACTTACAGCCACTGACAATAAAATTAAAAAAAATCCAGTAATATCTGCCCGAGACATCAGTTGAATGTACATTTCGGAATTTTTTCAAAGATGTTTACAATACAGCTTTATTTCTCTCTTTAATGGGAAGTGCTCACTTGGGATAGGCCCTAATCCGTATTCCAGGTCCTAGATTGGGGTATGAAACGGTATGAGATCGAGGTACGAAAGGAACACTCGTCGGTGAAAAAGGATTAGGTAGTCGCAGCAACAGTGCAGATAGGTGGGGAGCTGGTAGTGACTGTCTTATATACTAATTTTTTTTGGTAATTGGAAAGCGTGATGGATTACGAGTTGACTAATCAAGACTTGTATTTAGTCATTCGTGATCCCATAAATCTTGATAGTTTTTGCTTCTAGAGATCGTAACTCCAGGTTCGAATTCAGCCAAAGAAACACAAAATTTATTTTAGATTAAAATCTGGACTTGCATTTGTTCGAAAGAAACTAATGCAAGGGAAACGCAATTCTACGTCGGTAAAATAGCCTTATCAGACCACCTACCGCTAGGCTACTCGGATACTCGGTGAAACTTTACAAGCAAGCTACTGTATGTTGCGTGCAACCCTGACAGTTGTACCCGCGAAGAATATTTTACGTTCCCAAAGTTTGATAAAGAGAAATCAACACAGCGGTAGGTTAGTGAAATCCAAACCAAAAACGTACCCTAACCTAAATTTTCTTTAACGCTTACCCTAAATCTAATCCGACTTCAAATCTCATTCTCGTCTATGATATTTAGTAATTACTGCAACATTGCGAAAAATGTTGTTACGTGTATCCTTTGGTTTTAGACGTCCCGTAAAACAAATGCAATTGGCTGTTCCAAAATTGAGTCTTGAACCTGGTCATTACAACGAAGTTAAGCTGAGAGGGGATCATTTTTAGCGGGAGTTTTTTTGGGGATTTTTCCGTTTCTTTGCAGTTCTACTATGCAATGCAAACCTGGTAACAGGTCTCTGGTGCAACTACGCAAAGACGAATTTGCTACCAATAACAAAATTAAATGTCGAGTTTGTTTGCCGTTACTAGTCATCCTTAACTACGTCTTATGAATGTCAAAAAGCAGTCGGTACCATTCACCTGTTGAATGAACTGAATGTTCGTCAAGAATTGTTTCTGAGTTAATGTCCAATACATCCGCCATTGCATCTGATAAACACTCCTTCACTTTACTTTCCGCAGCCTCTCTAAGAATACTGCAGAAAAAAAAATTAACTAAGTGACACGTCTAAATTGTCATGTTTTTATGACACTAAAACTCAAACAATAAATCCATGCAACGAATGACGTTCAATTGCTACGTCAATCCGTATTTCGTAATCATTCGCATAAGAATATTAAATACACTCAGGATCATCAAAAACTTGGACGCGAGATTTGGGCGCCTGATACGTTTCTCATCAGCTGAACGAAATTGCCTGGCACTAGTAGGAATATAATCTTTAGAGATGACATAAGTCGCTCCCAGAAGTCGTAGAGATTTACAAAATAATAATAATCGGGAAGTCATATGTAAACACATTGCCTTTTTCACCGTGTCTCCGTAATGAGTGAAATTTGAAGCGTGGGTTGTTCGGTCACGCTCGTTTAGTATCCTCAAGCAAAAGATGAACTACTCATCTTTTTTCATTAGCTTTCGATTGCCATTTAGGCTAGAAAAGAAATTTCAAATATAACAAGGATTAATTAACCACGTGATTTCAACATTTAATGCAATTGTGAAATATATGCATTTTGTACTTTGGGGCGCCTTCCTTCCCTCAGTTAGACCAGTCTTTAGGATAAATCTTTAAAAACATCTATATTCAGAGGATCGTGGCCAAACGGTACTCCCGCCAATGACGAAGAGTAAATACATAATATTTCTTACATATAATCATAATTTCACCGTCATTACTAATCATTAGATCGAAATTGCGCATGCTCCTCAAGCTGTTAACTCAGGAAAGTTATCCGAGCCCCTGACGAGAATCGAACCCGTAACCTGATCGCCGGGAGACGCTCTAACCATTGAGCTACACGGACTCAGATTGAAGAGCGAAGGTTACTATTTGTACTGGTTCGTAGTTGCCATGTGTAATGCTAACTGCAGTCTCGACAAGTCATGTAGTGCACATTAAGTTATCTATATTGTCTATCTATAGAGGCTTAAGAGTAATTTTTTTGCACCTGGTCCAGATTGGGCCGAGAAATGTACGGCTTCGAAACTCGGAAGATAAGTTTAATATAATATACAATCCATTTCATGTGATCCCGATAAAATTCCTCAATTTGCCTGTAAAAGTGAAGGTTGAGTGAGTCCGCAGTACTCATGATCCGCCAAGGCTCCTGGTCTTTCCACTACCGTCAAACTAACGGAGTTTACCAACCCAGGTGTGTGAAAAGAAAAGCGCCTTTTGGTGTTTGTAAATCAAGTGTGCATCCTTGCCCAGCTATAATTTGTATATCTATATTTGGTGAAGGAAATTTTCGAGTGTCAGAATGATATAGTCTGAGACCCCTTACTGAGTGTTAATGCCAAATATTCCTTGAATTTTCCTATAATTTAGATAACTTTTCTGACTCTTAACGGCAGCTGAAATTCGTAAGCTCCTACTACTAAATTATCTTACCTCAACATTGCCCTTTTGTCATTGTAAGCTCGTGATTGTACCATCGCAAACTGATTCTTTTGCTCTTCAGTATACCGTCTTATTCTCTCTTCCATGGCTTCTTCTTCTGATTTCAAATATCTCTTCACGTGTTCCTGAACACAGACACCAGCTGTTGATATGCTGTCATTACTCAGTCCATTTACTAAAAACACGAAACAAATATGGAAAAAATTATGTAATCGCTCGTTGAAAAGCCTCTGAGAGAGAGGAACCCGAAAACACTTACATGTATATTATATAAATCAAAGTCCGTTTTTCTTCATTTCTGATTGGCCGAACGGTCTTCTAGTGCCAGTAAAGAAATCGCGATGTTTACCGTGTAACCTATGACAGCGGGCAGCTTTGCTTTTATTTTGCTTCAGAAAAAAATATGAAAACCGGAAGTAGATTGTTAGGCAGTGCTTTCCAGTTTATCGTCATTGAATAAACATGACCAAGTGGTTTTCACAACGTCTTGTTCCACCATTTAATCTTTGGAATACAACAAAACACTTGTTTAATAGCACCTTGGAAGAATGAATTGTTTTCTGACCCCGAGATCGCCTTTGTTACCCGATGGGCCGCAGGAACTAGCCATTAAAACGTCATTTCTGTTGTTTCTGCATTTTCAGATACAGAATTGTTTGCTCATTATAGCACGTTTACGTCCTTTAAACCGACTTTCTCAAAGTCCTTAACAATTTATGAGAAAAACTCAAAGGAAATCAGTGCCGAGACGGCATTGGGATATGCGGTCTTCTTAGCATGAAATTTCGATAACTTTAAACCCGATTTTATCCTTAGGTACGGATTTGTTTGAGAAGCTACATCATACACTGGAAGGTCGTGTCTGATCTGATTTCCAAACACCTCGAAGTTGGTTAAAAACTCGGATATCGCCTCGTTTTATCATCGAACTTCTCGGTGTTTGGATATCAGATGATATATTACTTCATGAAAACAAAAACCAAGCATGATCAATGTTTACGATAACTTATCAATCTATAACGTATTATTCATTGGTCAATTCGTCCGTCCGCAGAGCTTTCATAGTCGGGCATACCCACAAAGAATATTTGTCAAATTCGACTGCAAGTTACTTCATCCCATTTACTTTGCGTTATGGTTCAAAGACAAGAAAGTAGAAGTTAGAAACCTATAGACCTCGTCGCAGCAGTCTTCAGAAACACTGTGGTTGGTGACTCTTAACCGGACCAAATTGTTACCGGCTCCTAGCTAAAGAATTACATACCCTGACAAACGATAGACGTGCACCCTCACTCCGAATTTTCAGTATCAACTAAAGCATACGCTTGTTAGGATCTCTGGGTTACATAGAAGATCTAATCGTCACCACACCATTAATTTGGTGTGCCCCATGTAGAAACGTATGAAGAAGAAGTTATGGAAGAGTATCCCTCACAAGAGGTAGAAATTCTGAATTCTTTTAAAGATGCCTTAAGAAAACAGTTTTGTCGAGGTCTATGACTTAAATTTTAACTTTATTACGGTTTAGTATTAAAATTCCTAAAATTTAAATATTCATAATTTGTAACGTTACGTATTTTAAATATTAAAACTTAATTCTTAGAATCGTATTTTTATCTTTTATTTATTTAATTTTTACTTTGAGGGCCACGAGAGTTCATCAGTGTTTCACTGTTACAAGTGTTTACCCTCTCTAAATAAAGTTGACACTACATTACTAACCAATACGACGTACCACTACACATACTCTGATGAACTATGCAACCGTGTGTAAAACTATCTATGACATGCACGCCTTCTATGACGCAGGCAAATGACTCAACAAAAGACAGGCAAACCTTACTAACAGTCCCCATTCGACTTAAAAGATTACTAACGCATAGCCTTGATGACCAAGTTACAAGTCCTACCGATTTTCTTCAATTCAGACCATCTACAGCACGTAAAGCCATGCTTAAACACGCAGTTAGCGTTAACAAAGCTCTTTCGCAGCGTCACGCTAAACTCCTTCCTGTCCGTACAGGGCCTCAGTGACCTATGGAGATTTTAGTATTTACTCTCGCTAACACCAGACGATTTCACTCGTCAAGAGGAAAGTGCTTGGACAGGAAAGAGTTAACCAGGGTTTAAATTCTATCTCCCTAACTCTTTCTTGTCCGTATAGGTCCTCAGTGACCTATGAAGATTTTGGTATTTAACTCTGGCTAACGCCAGACGAATTTACTCGTTTTTTTTACTCGATTTTACAAGAGGAAAATCTTCGGACAGGAAAGAGTTAATGTACGTATGTATATGAAATACATGTATTTACATCAGCGTGTAGACATCAATAGTCTGATAAAGTAACTGCATTGACCGTGTGACAGGCTAGTGGTTACTGAAGGATGCAACGTCCCTTGCGTCTGCACTTACATGTACACCTACGTACAGTACTGTAATGCAGGTTGTAATCAATACAGGCCGAATCAGGGCAAACAATTCCAAAACTAGTACTTAAATATAGCTACATAAAGCACTTGAAGAAAAACTGTCCCTTCTCGCTGCTGAAAGTCGATGAATAGATGCATGGGCACAACGAAGTCGAGTGATGGTGTTCAAGGCACGTGTCACCAGTGACAAAACTGCGCTAGAACGACGTCAGAACCACAATATAAAGGTCATACTGGACAGTAAGCCCCCATAAAGGTAATACTAAACACTAACACCCACACACCCTCAGAGAAATTTCTGCCAACGGCTCCGAATGGCAGTAAAATAGCCTCTTTGTTACGTAGTCTTGATATAACTCGGTAATTGATAAACAGTGTTAGGAATATTTTTTCGCACCAATAAATTGATATTGTTGAGGCATATTGGAGAAACAAACATAGGGCTGCATATAGTACATTTTTTGCACAGGAAATGGAGTTAGTTTCTGCTTATTGGTTCTAGACAGCGATTCTCTAATATCCAACAAAGCCCACACATCATTATTGATAATCCTGTCAAACAAGTTTCTACTACTAAATCACTTGGCGAAATAATTGATCGCAATTTGGCATGAGAAAACCACGTTAACATGATCTCAAAGAAAATCGCACTGGAATGAGCGCAGTGAAACGCATTAGGTGTTTTGTACCTTGGGAGACACGTCTCACTGTATACAATGCTTTAGTACTGCCCCATTATAACTACTGAAGTGTGGTTTGGGAAGATTGTATCAAGGTCCTTTGTCAAAAACTCCAAAATCTCCAAAATCGCGCGGCACGCATCATCACTTTCTCGAATTATGACGCCAACACCAACCAACTTTTCCATTCCTTGAAGTGGAATAAGTTTGATCATTAGCGTAGCATTAATAAGTCTATCTGAATGTATGAAGTTTTAAATGCTCAAACGCCTGAATATTTGGGTTAAAAATTTAAGAATTGTCCCGATATCACGTCATATAATTTGAGAAATAATAAGAATAAGCTAGCAGTTCCACTTGCACGTACTAACTTTTACAAAAGAAGCCTTAGTTATAATGGAGTGAGTTCTGTTGTATCTTGTACCATCTACTGTACAAGCACCAAACACAAAAACTGTCAAACTTTAAAATCTTTAATACGTTGCCACACTTTTTAGTGTGAGTGATGTAACCAGTATTGCATGGCGTCTTTGTAAAGCATATCTGCAGCATATTTAACTTTATATGTAACTTCATATTTAACTTTATATACTTTCTTCTTCTACGTAATCTTGTTTTTAACTGAAAGACTTACCGTGGTTACATTTAACGACCTTATCTTAATTTTAGATTTCAAAGTCTTCTACAGCAATATTCACAATGACGTCATCTACTGTTATTAATGTCCCAACCAGAGATTTATAGGCTTTTGAAACAAGGAGTTTCTTTGTTATTCATTCTGAACGGTTGACAAGACAAAAGAAATGTTTGTAAACAGTGAGTATCGCTACTCCGGTTGCATAGTGGAAAAAAAAAAAAATTTCGAATCCTTTTGCGCTAGTTGAAATTTTGTAGAGCTCAAAAAGGGAAAGGTCAGTTAGGTGGGATCTGGGAGCAACCTCGTTCCCAGGGCATTTTACTTCCACGGTGGAAGGACACCCAGAAATTCTGGGTGTTTTTAACATGATAAAAACTGTAATTTCTTTAAGTTACGTTCATAATATTTACAAACCAGAGTAGCATTTGGTATGTCGGAAATTTCATCTGGTTGCCGTCAACTTGTATGATACATGTAATTTATGTGATCTGAGTTCATTTGTCACTGTTTTCTTTATTGGCTTAAATAATGAATAACAATCATTCCCTGGTCTCCAAACTTGCACATGCACAAAATTCGATATAAAAGCTATCAGCTTCCATAATTTGCTACAACTCCTCATTTTCGTTTAAAAAGGTCATAAACAAGTTTCAAATGGGTATCTTCCCTTTAATCAAAGCGATTATTTGGAGCTGATAGCAAACGTTTACAATGAGGAGACACTAGCACCCAGATTTAGATGAATACATTACACACACGGTGAATAAACTGATTTTTGAAACGGACCAACCAGATTATAGAATTGACCAACTGTCAGGGTCATTCTGCCGACCTTTCGCCTTGGAAGCAAAATACCTTGGGAACAAGGTTGGTCCGTGAGCTCTTAATTTGTGCTTTTTTATTGGCCGACTAGCAAACGATTTACTTACCGACATTAAGGTCGTCTTCGCGGGGAGTATTCAAAATAATTTTGAACGCTGGCGAATGGTTTTCAGATTTAATAAGGTCTGCAATTTCCTTTGGATCCATCTATAACATAGAATATCAGTCAATTTATATGTACCTAAAGGACGAGGTGCTACAAGAATACGATTTGACGCTAAGTGGGTTGTACTGTATTAGTCCTAACACTCCCTCACTAGATCGCATCAGGTAGAATTAGAACAGTTTCTATTGCCCGGGGAACAAAGAAAACTGCAATCATGGTATCATCTGACTGTAACACACGTTTTGGCTTTGTTACGCGGGGGCGGTTATACCAGCTTCTATGACTCCTCTAGAGCTGATCTGGTGGGTAAGTGTCAGCAAATGAACAACCTTACGTATTCACACTTTAAACAACCGCACCTAAATTTTATTCGCCCTGTAGCCGTGTTATGTGGATAAATTGGTATAATCGGTTAACACTAACTCTTGTCTTCCAAACCAAGGACAGCATTATTCTGTCCCCAGCGACCTATTCACTCAATTATCTTTCCAAGCCTCAAACAGATAATCATGGAAAACAAGTTTAATGGTCGGTTGTTGTTACTTTGTCTTTGCCCACTATATTGGCACACTTAGAGTTACGCCGAACTACAACGAACCTGACAAAATTAAAACATTCGAAGTAGCGATGGGATTTGATTAATTGTTGACTGAATCAAGACTGGGAGTAAATCAGCTTTGGGTGACCCGGTACAACACTACATAAAGACAACCCCTGGTGTTTTGTTCACGCTATACCACAATGATTTCTGCAACGGTAGAATAAACCATTAAATAAGCCATAAAGCTCAAAGACCGGTGTTACTGGCCATGCTGAAGAGGTCACGTGATGGACACCAAGTTACCAACTTTCATCTCACGTGTCCTAGTGTTTCACAGTTCGTGGTACAAAAGTAAAGAATGGGCCTGAAGAATTATAAAGTGGGTTTTCTAGACTTGCTCATATTTATGCTATTCTCATGATATGACCGTGTAGTTTAGACTGTTTACGACCGTCAAACAAGAGAACATAATTTTGTTTGAACTATTCCTTTGTATATATAACTGTCTGCGAATAAGTCTACGTCAAGTGAGATCATCAAAATTCAGATGAACGTTATGAAAAAATCATAAATAAGGCTATGAAGCAGCCCTTAAATCATTTCCAGGTTTATTTAATAACCCTTACTCAGGTAACCAAACAAAGAATCCAAACAATGCGTATCATATCGGCGAAATGTGAATGGCTGGCTGTTAAGACGTACCATAATTCATGAAATTAGTAGACTAGTCCACTTCTACCTTTAGTATATAATTTCGGCTACATATAAATTAATTACTCACTGCTATATAAATGAACAATTTCATCAATTAATCCAAACCTGAAACATTACAAGTGCCTTTGACTATTCAACGTAATTCTTCTGGTAAGTTGTTTATGAAGCCAGAACAAAAATATTCAAGTACTGTATGTTTGCAATGGTCTAAATCTTGTCATACAAAAAGGATATGGAACAATCTGAATTTAATACAGAAACGACACTAACCTCAGTCTGAACAAAAGAACAATTAACAATGGCAGGAAAAGCATGCACAGAACAATAGACTGGAAAGGAGCCAAAGTTTACTGTCGAGTACAGTTTAAACGTCAGCAATGTATCTCGAACAGCTAAGTACACTATTACGGGAAGCCTAATGCCTTATCCATTCTCCTCTTAAAGTTGTTGTTAAAGATTCCTTCTTTCTACAGTCATTTGCGAAGCATGCTTGTATAACTTCACATATTAAAATTTTGAAGGTCTAACAAGTTGAATTTCAAATCTGTTGAACAATCATGTGAATTGTTGCCTCGTGTTCAGGATCATAAAGTATATATTAAAGAATTTTACAGACCATGTCAAAAGTGGTTTCAAAAATCAAGGCATTTTGGGATGGTGTCAAACGATATTTTCTTCGTGAGGGAGGGTATGCTAGAGTTTTGCCCGACTGTATTTGGAGAAGAATAAAAATATATTTTAATGGGAACGGTACAAAAGCTTTTGGGCATTAATAACTATCATTCTTAATAGCAATGTATTTCTATCTTAAATTTCAAAATTCCCCGACTTTTCTCCGTCAAATTACAAAATTTCGGGCCAAAAGAAAGGACAGTTCATATTCTCACTTGATCTTCAAACTCCCCTTCAGTTGACCCCGCCTCTCTTTTTATTGAAAGTTTATTTAGTTAAAGTTTAATTCCGAGAAAAATGTCACACAAAATTGTAATTAACCAACTCTAACGACAGAGCAAGATGAATTATGGAGATTTTAGCTTCTTCACTGCCACGCGTCTCCCCTTTGACGAGTAAAATCGCGAGGCATTGGTTAGAGTAAAATAACAAAAGTCCCCAGTGGCAGGGAAGGAGTTAAGGCTTACTTTTCCATGATTGAACATTCAAGAATAGCAAACAGGATTGTCACGGATACCAGATTTCTCAAATCCCCAGCTTTAGACCATTGGTCTACATTATCCACGACCAAAACCAAAATTCCCTGACTTTTCTCAGACTTTTGTTGATTTTCAAAATTTCCTGACTCTTTCAGACACAGTGGCAAACCTGGGTAACTATCTCTATCACCCAAAAAGTTAAAAGGTTGGTAGACAGCCAAATTTATGATAAAGAATTCTAATGTTTTCAGCTATTGCATGGCCCTTGATCACAGAGTGAAACAAGTTCTAAAAAAGGAATGGTAACTAGGCTAGGTTTTATGCTAAGAGAAAACATGTGACAAAAATTAACCAATAAAATGAGAGAAATAAAAACAAATCAAGAGAAACCACCAGAGACCCAGGGGAACGGAAATTTGCATTTCATAAAAATAAAAACAAAACCAAGGGAAAATAGTTTATGAGCTAATGTTTCTATCTGGTGGCTAAATAAAAGAAAAACGTTCGTTGAGCCCATGGGAATGAGCAGTTCCAAGCTTAAAAATGAGACACTTTGCTTGTCTCTTGCAGCTGTATCTTACCACTGGAGATGGATGAGACTGCACAAGTGGAGACATCCTGCTTGGCAATCCTCGAATGTTTTACACAATCAAATTAGTATCAAAATACTTGCACAATGTCAATATTCTAAGTCTGCACTCTTTCAAATAAAGAACAATGAACTATACAGGAAAAGGGTGCACAGCACAAGAGTGGAAAGAAGCCAAAACTGATTTCTGACAAGGATTTGGCACTGAAAGTCTTTCACAAGGATTATGGACAAACAGTTGCAATTCAAACATGATGTACAAGCAAAATTTTAATTGTCATTGATACAGTTGAATGTACCATCATAAAATACATGTATTATGGAGCTACTGGATGATACTGTGCATTGTTTTTTTTCCTTGTAGTACCAGTAGTTAGTCATATCATAAAACCAATTTCCTACTGTAAAAACATGCTTTTAAATTAGCAAATTGGATTACCAAGTTCTTGGTATGATGACTGTTAGGATCACTGTAACTTTTCATCTTTTTCTATGCTGAATATAAAACCTGCAGATCTTTTAAATTATTAGTTGGTAACCATCTGGTCAGACTGTCAATAATTAGAATTTGCTTGGGTTCACCTGCTTGTCACTAAAGTACAGTACACTTTAATACTTGTTGTAGTTTACTCACCTCAATTTAACATGCTCCTACTCTAGAAGTGTAAAATTTTTAGGGCCAGTTATCTCCAAAATATAGAGTAAAATCAACTGAGACCAATATCTACTGTCTAAAATAACTTTCATCTCTACAAAATCTATCAGATATTAAGTCTCTGATGATATCACAGATGATGAAAACAAAGAGAAATAGTTATTTTAAACAGTAGTTATTGGCCTGAGTTGATTTTACTAAATATTGTCAAGATGACACAATAATAATAAAGGACAATTTCAACCTTGATAACAATGCAGTATTTAATGTACAGTAATTGTCATATATCTATGTCGTGCAATTATTGCATATCTACTTGTATATTAATATATACGTATTGTTATAATCTTTTTTCACTATATTTACTACATGTATGTCAGAAAATCTTGCCAGTTACCTCTGAGTTTATACCAAGTATTCATTTAATTTCAGTTCATATATCAATTCAATTTGATTCCATTCCACTGTATTCCATTTGATCTAATTCAATTTAATGCACTACCACTCAGTATAACATTTACAGTTACATATATTATATTCATATGAATCAGTGACGTTATACTGTAAGTTATCAGAAAGTGTTGCTAGGTTCCATAAGTCAGGGTTGATATAAATCTCTTAATTCATTTCAGCTCATATCAGGTCAATTTAACTATCATCTCAAGGCTTATTCCTGTGTTTGGCATTAGCCAGAGTAAAATACTAAATCATGCCTTTGCCCCTTAATGAGTTAAATTAAATTTTTGATTTGGTTTTAGAAATATAACCAGGTCAAAAACATAATGTAATCTAGCTTAAGTAGAAGAATGAACTCGGGTAGAGAATAATGATGTTAGATGTTACTCCGAGTGACAAACACCATACAGACAAGTAGAGAAAACCCTACTTGGTCTGGCAGGGATTCAAACCCGCAACCTTCAGTTTACTAGTCCAACGCTCAGCCAACTGAGCTACAGGTCAACTTGGTAGCTGGTCGCGAAATGATGTTACTTGGGCTTATGATATTTCGAGAAATATACTAGTTTCCTCCATATCGGGACATTTAAAATCCTATCTGATTTTTATCTATCCCAAGGTCTATCTCTTCAGGGTTTCTTCAGTGGTCAATTCAATTTTAATCAAGTCAATTAAATAAGAAACCACACATGCATAACATTCCAGGCACGTCCAACGTTTGCGAGAATAAGTAAGAATAGTGTCCATGCCATTTGACTTTACCAGGCACAACAGGTTTTCTTTTTATGTTCTGGTTTCCTCCTGTAGTAACACTTACCTCAGAAGTGGTCCTAAATGGACTACTTAGGCCTATTTCCACATAAGACTTTGTGCCCTGCAATTGTCATCCTAGTATATGGAATAAGCCCAGTCAGTGTAGCTAGACACCTGTTGGTGATTTGCTCCAATCAGTCCTCAATCCTTTTGTGAGCTTAATACTGTACATACAAGATTACAATTGCAAGGCACAAAATTGCACAAGCTAACCTGCCTTCGGGACCCATCTACTGCATACTACTGTCACTAATAACTATTTACCCTGGTATATGCAATTAACTCTTAAGTCATGAATGTTTCAATATTTCACGAGGCACAATCATACAGTAAGTGACAGTCGTATCATGTACAGTAGATCAGGCTTAAGGGGAAAGGGTTAGTTATTGAAGATAGGATCCTCCAGTTTAAATAAAATACACAAACTTATTTACTTACAAAACAATGCAATATAACTCAAATCCCTTTAGCAGAATCATGTCAAACTTTAGTTCAGAAAACGAGCTTTTGAATATAATTGTGTAAGTATATAAATCTTGCCACAGATAATTAGCGGGAGAAAACGGCTGATCCTCACATGTCAGGCACTTCCTGCAACAAATTATATCCCACGGCTAGATGGGCCGCCTGTTGGAATTTCAATAACCAAAACAGAAAGGTTGGGATTACCAATTCAGTCATGAACTGTGGTTTACGTGGACAAAATTTTTAACTGACATTTTAAAGATATGTCGATTTGACGAAGTCTTCATCTAAAAGACAATCCTTATAACAACGGAAGTTCGGGTCAGTTTCAGGTGTGCTTTAATTAACTATGCAACATACGTCGAAATTATTACTGTTATTAATGTTCCAGGAAGTTCAATGGTTAATAGCAGCATCACAGACTAGGCAATGTATTCTTACGCAAAAGTCATACCAGTATATTTTGATTGACCAAAACTCTTTCCTCTCCTTTAATTGAATGAAGTGCAAATGGTTCGCTGTTGCATCCCAAACACCTATGGATAACCCAGTCTTCGAGGTAACGCTGGCGAATTAAAATGTTCAACTCCTAGCAGAGATAAAGTGTGTTAAAAAAGACTATGATAGTAGAAATAAGATACTTTGGTGAGCGTTATACGCACATGGCACGTTTTAGGGCCATTATGTAAACATAATTCAATGGAAAATAGGTTTTGGACGTGATAACTGACACTGGTACCAGATGTTTACGAAGGGAGGAAGATTCCTCCGACACAATGATGTTGAACTGACGACTTTACAGTTCCAGCGGCATAATTTTACACAAATTCAATCTCCACACATCCGAACTATGCTTTCTAAACATTAGCAAAAAACGAGGGATTTGAAAATTGATGTAAGTGCCAAAACTGACAGGGTCGAAAGAAGTTATTGGTGTTGCAAAATTGTCAAACAGGCTAGCCTTGACTAGAAGCCATAAAATGGCAAATGCTTATCATGTAGGCTGTAATTTATACGTAAAACGATTTCCCTTGATGGCCAATACGAGTAAGCTGCAAATTGAATAAAAAACATTCAGATAAATGACTGGTAGTATAAGATAAAGCGATGTAGAAGTGTTTGGTTACGTACCTTTCGTATCCCTCCAACAGCTAGCTGGACTTCGTACAGTTTTTCGCGAAAAAAACTATCAGTAGATCCGTCAGATACAAATGAATTGCCATCCACTTCACGAAGTTTGGTCCCAACAGTTTCCACGCAAATATTAAGACAATTGCACCTCAACCTAACCATATTGACTGACAGAACAGAAACAAACATAGAATTATCTTTTCCTTTGGAGTATTAATAATCTACTTGTGTCCCATGACTGTCTCGTGATGTTTAATTGTCGGCCCCGAGCCAATCACATATCCGGTTTCATAAACCTGGTAATACGGGAGCACCAATGGATAAAATCCTGTCGGACCATATTTGAATATTCAGGATGCGGGGAAAATCCCTGTCATGCAAGAGTGTGTGGAAACCCTAGGAGTTTTTTACCCCCTGCGCTACTATTATCTTGTAGGATAGGATTTTTGGGGACTACTTCGAAGATAATCGACTTTTTTGAAATAAGCAGCTAGAAATCAAAACCACATATTGGATACTATAGAAAACGTTCCTGTTCACTATATGCATGACCTCGACGATTTCTCAGGTAAATTTTTCAATGATACCTTATTACTTATACATCGAGAAAGAATTCAAATTATCCACGACATAATTCTTGCTCTTACCGTCTCACACTACCGGGCACCGTCGGACGTTTGAATACTTTTTATTATAGAAAAAATAATTCTCCACCCTGGGGCCAACATTGGTAAAAACCATAGGTTCTGGGAAACGTTTTCATACCACAAATTTGCATAATGGCGTATGTAACTTCCTGTCTCGGATAGATCATCAAGATGTTGACACAAATCTTTTTTTCTGCTGGGAGCTTGGTGTATTTCAGAAGTCAAGCGAACGTTCATCAAGCTCCTCATCTCTGAAAGACGATTTCTGAGCTTAGACGTCTGGAATTGCGAGCTTGACGAACGTTCGCAAGTTGTCTGAAAGACACCAAGCACTAACAACAACAAAAAATTGCGTTTAGCTAAACATTCATACCACGTCACATCTATCATGCAGTTGCTTCCACTTGGGCCGCGTATATGACGAACTTACACCTTAACTCACCAGCCTCACCTTAGTGTTGTCTCAGGTCATCAGGAGGGTGCGGGTTCGATCTCTGACTTGGGCTCAGAAATAGTTTTTCAATCAAGATTGCGAGCTTGTCGAATGTTCGCCTGTCGTCTGAGATAGATCTTCTCTTAGTTTACTTTGACTGACATCAATCGATGAATTTAGTTGCTCGTCTGGAGTGACTGAAAAGTTTTTAAATTCAAACAACAAGTAATTTGGCGATGGTAAATTGAGCTGTTCGTGACAAGCTAAACTTCACAGTCTAAACTAAACTACACTATCAACTACATTAAATTAAACTAAACTACTTTAATATAAACTAGTTAAACTAAAAAAATTAGCTCATTACTAGCCAAATCTCAGGAATTAAATGAATTAGTAAACTGACCTGAAATTTTCAATGTTTACATTTCATTGATCTTCAAGAATTTTGATGACGCAATTAGAAAAGCAAATCAAAAAAAATCAGTGATCTTAACATTTTTATAGCTACAACTTAGGACTTCTTCCCTAACAATTCATGATTGTGAGAACATTGCTGTCAAACGCCAGTGTACTCTTATATACAATATGACCTGCTGTAGCTCTCATTTGATTTGGGCATCACGCGTCTGACCTTTGTACGACGACTATATGAAAGCACTCATTTTGGACTTCAAAACATGTGAAGTTCAGCATGACTATTTAAGCGCATTGCTGTGGTTCGTTTTTCTGGGAAACAGTGGTGGCCAGAGTAGCGTCTTCTGTCTTGAATGTGTAAACGAACTGAAAGGAGGATATTTTTTCTTATTTTAGGTCCATTGTTTTTGTCAGAAAAGACTGATCAAGACTTAAATATTCCATTATTTTTTTCCCAAAGGTAAATGTCGAATAAGAAAATTCAGAGTATTTTATCAAACGGTCACTCACAGATGTCAAGCCGACGGCAAATCAAATTTACTGGTTAATCAGCAAGGAGAAAACCAGCGGTGGGTAACGGAGACCTGGGGTCGCCTCTGGTATCAACAACATTTTGTAAATAGCTTATTACATAGTGGCCATAAGTGATATTGCAATAGATAATTGACTAAAATGATAATGTACTAATACTTTGTACAATTCGTTTTGATCATAATTGTCTACATGAGGTATGTTGCACAATATTTACTTGTGAATGAAAGCCTGAAGGACAAGGAATTTTATCCAAGTAACAACTCCGTATGCCATTAAATTACATGGACGAAATCGACTTCATAGATCTTAATATCTCTGGTTTAGGAGAATGGCGCTTTCGATGTTTAAGAATTCAAAAAATTTCCAGGAAGCGTACCCATGCACTCCCTTGAACACTGAGCTTGGGATCACTGTCACAAAAATTCCTAGTTTTGCCCCTGCTAACAAGGCCGGCATTCTAGCTAAGAGAAACTTCACAGAGCCTCGATCTGTGACGTTGCTGTGTACTGAGAGCATAATGTTCGAAGCTGTTAGCAGCACATTGCTAGCAGCTCACAGAAGCAAACGCATATTGTTAGATTACCAATGTTACACAGTTTTTCGTGTAAATGTTTTTAATGGCTTTGAATATGAATACGTGTAACATTACATTTTTGAACGGCAACAAGCTGTGTTAAAACTTAAGATTATCAATGTGCCTTGTTGCCGTGAACTTTCATTAATTAGCTAGCAAGGCCCTCCACATACCTGAAAAGCAGTCTGGTCTTTGTTAACGCCATATGAATGTTTGGAATGTGGACGAGCACACGCATACTACCACCTAACATCAGTGATTCAAAAAAGCTATACATGAATTTATTTAGAAAATTACCAACCTTATCGTCCATTTGTTTATTAAATTGTGATCGACTGGGTACACGTTAACTGTTGTATCACTGTCAGGACGTCATAAAATATACAAGGATGGCATTTGCTATCTTCTTAATGATTCAATCCCAACGTATGTGTGGAGTGTTTGGCAGTGGTGTTGTTATGCCATCTAATTGCCTGATGATAAAAATTATTACTGAAGCCGAATAATGTATATAAAATTACGTTGCTACCATTGGATCCGAATAGTCCAAGGGCTATACAGTTAAGTTTTTTTTTGTTTTGTTTTTTTTACATAAAAAGCTCGAGCTATTGAGTTAGAAGATACGCTATTGATTAGTCGACTGAGAATTACGTTTTTCATTAGGAATAAAACTAATATCAGGCCGGGGAATCTTTGGAGTCGTTCGTTCATCAATGGTGGATCCTAACTATATCGCAGACACACTTCAATTTCTGGTCAGGTGAAGTTTGATTAAATAAGAAATTTGTAATTGATAAACGGAAAACAATAAATAAAAAATCTTAAAAACTCGGTATTCAAGAACCAAACTGTATAAATGCTCCGTTAACAATTGAATAAAAATGTTAAAAAAAAACCCTATAAAAAACGAAAAGAAAAAAAACAATTAAGGATCTCATATACCCGAAATTGTGAAGATCGTACACAAAACGAACGATATCCATTCCCTGCGAGGCCTGGTGAGTCATATAGCTCTGTTGTTGCAGCAGATATATGCTTGATTGCAACATTTCCTGAATAAAATCTTACAGGTCAGGTGCACTTCGTCTGGATCAGGTGAACTTCATTTGGATCAGGTGCCCGTCATTCAACATTCTTTTTTCGGACGTGATGCATTCCATTCCTAAGTATCAAATAATATACATACCGTAAACGCCAAAACGGAGACGAAGACAGACGACTTGTCGCGTGAGGTTTTAAAGTCGAAACGAAACAATTTGTGATTACTATGTCATAAATGTCCATGCACGACAAAATAGACACCTTGACGAAACAAACAAGGGGCACTTACTTCAGATTTTGCGCTATAAAAACAATCCCTCTAAAATTAATTCCCATTTACAGACTAAGACCACAATATTCCAAAATATTATGGTTCAATAACTTCAGGAATATTTTTCTATCTATTTTACTGCAATGTCTAGGCCAGACAAAGGTTGTCTCTGATGTAAGACTCTTTCATTTTAGTCTGAAATTTTAAAAGTAGTTTCTCAATATTTACTCGTGTGCTTGTCATTCTTTCAGCACGTGCCAACTTGCCAATGCCATTTCCGGTGACGTACGTATTTTAAACAGCTTACAATAATTTTCATTGGTTGCCATTGGTTATAATTCTGGTTGTTAACTTTAAAGCCTTCAACCATATGTATAACACACGTGTTTCTTAAATTGTCAATTATTTTAGGTTCAGATTAAACTTCCAGACTTTCTGTCGGAGCGCAATTCCCATTCCGTTGCAGACAACATAGCACAGTGGAGGGAATTACGAAAATTAAATGGTTTTTGAAACTAACCAAGAAGTTTTTGGGGAAATTTAATTAGGAACAATTTTCTGGATCACTAGCGTTACTGGAGACCTTCTATGAGTTGTTTCATCTTCCGCAAGGACAGTTTATGAAATCACTACATGACTAACATGAACAAGGTAATAATGTTCCGGTAAGAGAAAGTTGCGTGGCCATGGGCCACTAGGGGGCCTCGCGGGCTCGACGTAATTCCTGATTTTATTGTAACGGAGTTGAATAATCTGAGAGACGTTTATGGAGAAAACCACCATTTTTGCCTACGTATATGCATACAGGCGTAGGAAGCGGGGTTCCGTTTGAACACGATCCCCCATGGGGAGGTCGTGCCCAATTACTATTAACGACAGTCGACATATTTTAATAATTTACTTGATCAGGTTATAGCAAAAATCAGCTATAAAGTAATATTTGTAGTTGTTAGGGCTGAAATTAGTCAGTCGATCTCAATTTTGAGAACCTTTTTGTTAAAACTACTCTCAAAATGCAGAAAATAGCTTTTCAAAGTTGCAGAAAGTCAAAAATTTCCCCGGGGAATATGTTCCCGGACCCCCCTAGAGGTACGACAACCTGCATGAGCACCAAAATTCATAAAAATTCGAGAAGTTTGTTTTTATTCCAAACTAAACATGTAAGTCTGTTGTTGTAGATAACGATAAAGAATTACTTGTTCTTTTAGATGACGGGAATTTATGCAATTTCTGAGAAGATATTCTCCTCTTCTCCTAAGATACGGAATTAAAAACCAAATTTTAGGTCGGTCATCATTCTCATACTCGAGTGGGTCTATTCTGGATATCAAAGTTCATATTTCTTAACTTATTAATTAATAAACTTCTATAAAATTGGGTATCGTTTTTATTTATAGAACAAAACTAGGTAAGAAATTCTTACAAATCAACTGTAAAGAAGTAAAATTGCAAGTTTAGTAAAATTACAGAAGTATTGGTTTTGACCGGTCTCTATAAATTTAACGATGTCTAGAATTTTCGTTATCTTTCACTGATTCTAAATAACAAAAAAAGGCAATGGATAGCGAGCCAGTTCAGTTTGTGTTATCAAATTTCTGTTAATGTAATGCTTGGGGGACCTATACTTTCATTTCTTTCACAATGGAGTTGCGAATTTGTTTGATACGTCCAACATCTTAGCAACCTGTCAGTAACAGCGTGAGACACAAAATGAGCTCAGTAATGTCTTCTTCAAGATGGATGAGTGCTGTTTGTGTGGGATTACCCGTTTTAGGTGTTGGAGCTGTATACCTGTTAGTATTACGAAGACGGAGTACTAATGAAGTAAAAGACGAAACCAGCAAAGCTCTAGTTAGTATACATGTATTATCTTCTTCTAGTTACACACTGGCCGATGCAGAAGTTTATATTCATTTCTTATCAGTTCGTCTTATTCCTATGGTTATGCAAACCCTTCTCGACGCGTTTTTACTTGACGTAAGCTCAAACGTCGTCTTTCGAAAGTTAGGAAACCTAAGCACTCCAGGTAACTAGCTGCGCCAGGCCTCCCGGTTGAGGGGGGTCGAGAAGGAAATGAATTTTTAAAACGCAGGGACAGATCTAGGTTTTTATAAGTACCGGTCAAAGGACTACCCAGGTACAGGTACAGTGATCCTTAGTCAGTCAGTGGCTAGCAGCCTTGCCCTTGGTTTGCACTTACCCAAGGTTGCCATAAATATAACATTGAGTAAGAATATTTAAAACAGAGATTGATGAAAATTGTAGTTCTTGTTGCTGACTAACCAGAACATGAGCTGAAGACATAGAATATTATGGTATTAGAATTTAACCAAATCCAGGTTACAAAGACATCAAGAAGGTTTTGCCAGATGTGAATAATTATTTTGGATATCCAGTCCACTTTTTTTAAGAACAAAGTATATTTCTGTACATGTGTATTCCTCACTTAGGAACAGTGCATTTGACTAACCGTATATGCTTGCGGTAGATGTATATTTAGGTGGGAAGATATATATGTATATCTGTATATATGGTGGGTAGATATATATATGATATATATGTAGTCAGGTTTTTTAAAAAAGAGGCATGCAATATCCATTGAGTTATTAGTGCAGTTTCAAAACAAAACAAACATAACATTTAAAATTAGGGGTGCACCGGATTTCAAATCCGGCCGGAATTTCGGCCGGATTTGACGAATTTTCCAAATCCGGCATCCGGCCG
>JBAHVQ010000116.1:332732-350202 GCA_036872915.1 Nanipora kamurai
TTTTTATTTCATGTTAATCTATTTGTTGAACATGAATAAAAATATTTTTTGAATGTGTATTAATTGTTGAATATGAATAAAATTTCCTTTGAATATTATCTATTTGTCTTACATGTATGAATATCTATGTTGAAGTTAAACAAATATTTTTTGTTGAATTTTGAAACAAACCGCCAATCATACTGATGAAACATTACAACCCAGCTCAATCCTACACCTGTACAAGTAACCGCCAATTTCAAAATTTTCATTGCTAACACTCACAATAACAGTAATTTTGATAGATCATAACTACAAGTTTTGTCAGTTATGTACTCAAATTAAAAAATATACTGGCACAAAACATATCGACATGTAAACATATAAGAGTTTTGTCTTCTTGTAATTTTAATATTTTCTACAGCTGATATTTTTGTATTCGAATGATGAAAATCAAGGCGCAGAAGAAACTTGCGTCTTAAGCAACGAAACGTTAGATATAAATAAACCTTTTGACACAAATATGCTTGTCTTAAGAATTTTCTGCTGTGCCTTGATTTTCATCATTCGAATACGTTTTCCACCTGGTTTTTCAATCATATTTTTGTGATATTTTTCTACTTCCGCTACAAAAAAGGCCCCTAAAAATTCTTTGAATATGTTTTACCATCTCTAGGAATCTAAATGATATTTAAAATCATTTAAAATATTTGAAAATATTACCAAAAATTCAGGAAGTCCCGATAATCTAATAAAAATCTTAAGAAAATCTTGAAAATCTCGTGAAAATCTTAGGAAATCTTATAAAGAAAGCTTTTCAAGAGTTTAGCGTTAGAATCAGGATCAATATCAGGATTATATATAGGTTTGGATTAAGTTTAATAGTGCCTTATTTCCTTGGATTAATAATATCTAATTTAAGGCGTCATTATCATTTTTTGGAATGAGTGACTGAGCTTAAGAATTACGGCGTACTTCACTGCCTCAGGGCGTTAACCCTTCCTGTCCCTATAGGTCCTCAGTGACCTATGGAGACTTCAGTATTTTACTCTGGCTAACGCCAGACGATTTTACTCATCAAGGGGAAAGTCCTCGGATAGGAAAGATTTAAGCGAAGTGAATTTGGTGATCCCTGGAGGCAATTTATTGGTGTGACACCGGTTAGCTGTCGTGCTTGAATTGGGACGAGACTGAAGTTTAACAAACAACATGTGCAATGCTTGTATCGGAACATAACTCACTTTTTCTTCAAAAGAAATTGCCAACACTGTGTGTTTTAAAAGACAGGAAACGCACAACGCTTTAAAAGATAAAAAAAATACATTTGTAGTATTCACGTCAAAGCACGCACACAGTATGAGACACACCCCAGGGGAATATTTTGAGTGGGGCTTAAGCCTTCCTCGTAGTAACAGGTAATTAACGAAGCAGGTATTTTGCTAGCCTGTGTGCAGACTCGTTAGAACTGAAGCCGGGGTCTCGGGTCCTGTAGATTTATTTAGAATGTTGGCAGTTTCAATGGTTTCACAGTACTAAATTATCATAAAATGCAACTTTATTTATTATTAAATAAAAAGGCGTTTTTTCCCGTCACTTGTCATACTATTTTCTAGCAAATTTGATGGGGACCAGGCCCTCTTGACCAACCATCAGGTGCGGCCTTCATATGTATTTGTATGGTGGTAGGCATCCCACTCTTAATATAACTCGGTATATTTGCCTCATTTGTATCGTGATGTAACTCGGTTGTACACCTCGACCTCGGGTGACAACCTGTTTAATATATAATGCATGTACGTACTATTTTCCGCACACGAAGCAACTCAAAGTAAAAAGTACACCTTAGTAAATCAAAGGAAAAGGTGCATGTAAATCAGGACAATCCTGTATCAGAATTTTAGTATTGATTAAACAACCATTCTCCTTTGTTTTTCCCACATGAATTAATAATGAGTTGGATTAATATTTGTAAATATTCACATATATTTCAATATGTATATATAGATTTATAGCCAACAGCCATTCTAACAGGATCCAGTATTTAATTTGTCGGAACAAGTGCTTTCAACTTGTTTTTTTTTGCATAGGGGTCTAGCTAAAGGAACAACGTCCACAAAACTTTGACGAAATCTAGTTGTTTTAATTTAACCCTTTCATTCGCGCAGTGACCAGGGGTCTTCCCTTTGACGAGTAAAATCGTCTGGCATTAGACAGAGTAAAATAATAAAGTTGTCACACAACAACTGCACGCATGAAAGGGTTAGGGGTATAAGTGTTGGGAGCTGGGCCCGGTGGTTCACAAGCCCCAGTAGTGATAATTGTGCTGGTCTTGGCTGGTGCGCTCCCCCAATATTTCTGATTACGTCCATTTATAGTGTACTACAGCATGTTACTTTGACAAAGAAATTGATAAAGGAAATCTAGGTAAATGTTGGTGATTAATGAACAGAGATACGGCCTTTTTCGTCACACCTACCAGGGCTTTGGGATTCGGGCTTTGTCTTTGGTAGACCATCCTGTCGGGAATTGGGTGTTCTCCAATAATTTTTTGCTTAACGCCTCTGAAAGAGTGTATTCCGACTGAATCATAGATATGCTTTCACACGGATTGATCTACTAAGATATATTTATAAAATAACGTATGAATTTTGGAGAAAGTTCTGGAGGAAAATAAACGGAAGATGTTCTTACGTATTACGTCATGCTCTTGAGCTAACCAATAAGATCGCTTTCCCATTTTATACATACTGTTGTTTCTTTTGACGAGAGTCGAAAAATTTAGAGGCTGTGTTCAAAGATTTTGAAACTTTCAACGCTTTTCGAAGAGACGAAGTGAGGAGGACATTACAAGACCTCTATCTAAGTACTTAACCACATTTATGAAGTTATTTATGATTTTGGATCCAATCCAGTTATTTAATAGCACGTATTTGCTATTGTTGACACAACCCAACATTTTGCCGGGGAAACGTTTTCCCATCTTCCCGTCTATCGTCCTCTTTTTGTCCGAGTTCCGGTTGAGTGTTGGGTATTCTTAGATCGGAAACACGAAGAATTACATATAGCTCGCGGATTATAGCGAAGACGGTTAAAAGAACACTATTTTGTCTAATAGTCTGTTTTTGCTGAGTCTGCTGCTTCGTCCTTTGTTGGATTGGTAATCATTTTTAAGTCGTTTAACTTGTAGGAATGGATGGTGTTCGTAGAATCGATGAAGTTTTGGTTTCTGTCCAAATATGAGACATCTAAATGAAGCTGTGAATCAAAGCATGTGTACCGATCTAAACATTAACAGGCAAGCCAAAACCATGGCGACACAGAACATGATCTCATGCTTTTACTTTCTTCTTACAGGTTAGTGCAAGTTGTAGTTCTGATTTGAAGACACTGGGAATCATCGCTCAGGTAAATTTGTATTGAAATTACATTTAAGACTTCTCTCCGATTGATACAGTTAAGATATATTTCCCAAAGTGAGAGATAAAACTTTCCAAAAATTATTATACAGAGTGCGTAGGCGGTATGAAGATCAGAAATCACCGAAAGGTGAGATATTACTGTCAAAACATGAAGAAACCTCAGTTTTGAATGAAGGCCCTTCGTGATGTCGGAATGCCGTTTTCATTCTTGCTAATTTTTGTGGTTATATTCTACCTTTCGATCGTAAATCGTGTATACACACTAAACCTAATGAAGTATAAAGTTAGCTTCCTCTCTCTATATAGTAGAACGGACTGACCGCAGTGACCTCGGTTGCTTTTGAAACGTTCCTTAGCCCTTAGGGTTGTTGTTGCCTTTGAAACGTTTGCTTTTTCAGGGATGCTTAAAATTTATCAGGGAAGTTTATCGTTCATCATTTAGCATTGTCACCAGCATTTTTTCATGGAATAACCTTGAAGCTTTCCATCCAACTGGTTTATCAATTTGCTATTTGTATTGTTCTATCTTCCGTTTACGTCAAGGTTTAATTATCACACAATGACTCCTTCTTTGGTGATATTTTCTGCTTTATTTCGGGGAACGTCAAATGATTTAATTCGATAGAGGTAAATAAGGTACCAACAAGCAGTTTTGTTTTAAGTATATAGGTTAAGAATTATACCACCACTAGCCACTCATGTGTGTGGTGACTTCTTCTGGATATTTTATACTGGCTTTAATAAATAACAGTTGATTTTCAAAAGTAGAGAGACAGTGCAGGTCTGAACCATCTCAGCAGAATTGGGTTAAATATCCTGTGTCTGATATATGGAACAACGAGAACAAAAGAATAAATAAGAGAAGAATAATTATACTTAACCACAGTGATCAATGCAGTGATATACATGGGATTCACGTGACATTGCCACTGTCAATCTAAACAGCATTATTTTTTGGTTGGACCAATTTCTAACAAAAACAAATTGTATACAAATTTTCAGCTAGAGAGTGACCAGGTGGGAAGCATAGCCTTGTAAGAAATATTAAAGCACAGCATAAAATACAGAGTAAAGGTATCATAAAATTTTATTTTGACATTTCACTGCATACATCACAACATCTTCAGAAAGAATATCTACATAATTGTTGCAAGCCTAGATACAAAGTGTCATAAATTAATCAAAAAGTGAGAGATGTCAAAAATAGCAGTTACAGGAGAGACAGGAAGGAGACCATTTGAATTAAGTTGAGAACATGAGAAGTGACCTTGCTAAAGTAAAATAAAAAGTAAATCAAAGAATTTGAAAATTAAATGTTTAACTGAAATTAAATTAGAGAAAGTGGTGCTAAACCTATATTTGTGTGTAACAAAGGCTTGAGTTTGTAATGAAAAGTAGTCTTTCATGTAGAAGGTGTTCATATTCAAAAGTAGAGGAAGAAAGTATTTTAAAATCTTCAATTAAGAAACAGGGTGTTTAGCATTTAAATGGTGTTAAAGGATACTTGTGAGAGGAGGGTGTGAGCAGTCTTTGTTAGATAATAGCTCAAAAACTCTTTCCTGGCAGAGTCAGACTTTTATTATTTTACTCTGGCTAATGCCAGATGATTTTACTTGTCAAGGGAAGAGGCACTGCTGAGAAAGGGTTAAAGGGGAAATTCCTATGTGTTCTTTGACACTTATATGCAAGTGTTGGCATTAGTTCCATCAACATATGAAGCTCCACAGCTTCGACTTGTAAAATGGTGTACAACAATACATCTGATATCAGGTGCATAAGAAGTGGAAAAGAGGAGTGGAAGAACAGACAATTAACTAACATCATTATGGGGTAAGCCAATGTCAGCAGGTTTCTTAATTGGCAGAAAATTTGGACAAGGTGTTGTTCAGTGAAAGATAATAAGAAATGAACAATGTATCTGGGGATGGTCTGTATTTAAGGAATGAGATAATATTACTATCAAGAAATCTAAAAATTCTAAAAATGTTTTTTGGTTTTCCAACTTTTTCATGAAATTTTAAATAACTTGAACACATATTAAGACAGTGATTTAGTTATGAAAAATGTAAAATATTAAAGTTAGTTTGACATTGTTATTTACAAAAAATATACCTGTAGTTCAGTACCAAGCATTAAAAAGATCAGCATTTTTTAACTGTTGGGACATTTGCGGTGGCATGCATATAAAGTAGGCTTGCTTTACATGAAAGTGCATTTATTGCAAGATTTCACTGTAGAGAACTGAAAACAAAATAAACAATTCTGGTCTCAAGGCATTATATAAGTGAGAAGAATGAAAGTAGCGTCAGATATTACAGTAACTAATATTAATTTCAGCCAGAACATTACAATGTGGACATTAACCTTGTACATAATAACTTTAATTCTTGTCTTCCCTTGATGACCTAAAGTGTATATCTGCCTGCTGTTAGCTTGTCTGAGCAACATTGTCTAGGTTCCAAGTGACAGAGGTGCCTGGGGAAGAGTTAATGGTCCTTTGTCCCTTTAAGGTACAGAGGTCATCATGTCAAAGGGGTACAGTGCATGAGTATAAATTAAGTTTGTCGAATTTAAAAGAACTCTTCAAATAGTATATTAGTGAGACCTTTTACAACTTTTTGATATCTTTCTTAGTTTGTTTTTGAGAAATTTCTATTTGTTAGATATGCAAATGAGATGGTTGCTTGATGTCTCAACCAAAGAATTTCCATGCATTGCCAAATTGGTTATACTGGTACTTCAGTGATTATTCAAATTTACTTGACTTGCAATGTTCAATGTCATGTTTTTATGCAACAGTTTCGAGTGATTTTGTCAAACAAACTTGGAGAATGATATAACAGATTTTGCAACATGTACTCTGGTTATGACATCATGTAATCATCGCATGTACATAATCAAATCAAAATATCTCAGTTTATCTGGGTATTCTGTTACCAACCCCCCAGCTGTAATTTGTACCTGGTAAAATAATGAAAAAAAAATTTTTTTGATACAAAAGCATTGCCAGTTACCTGAGTTTCATATCAAGTCTGGAACAATCATAATGCATGAAAAAAACTTTCTTTGCTAAGTGTGAACAAAATTGACAATGGGAATTGTATGACTGTAGTTCCTATGAGTATTTGTATCCTTATGAAATACAGTAAATTATTAATCAATATGAACAATGATTAAACCTTTTCAAACTGGGTGCACAGAAAGAATTGACACATATTTCTGATTTGACAATTAATATCTCTAAACTGTTTCTCAATCTGAATTTCCCTATTTTAATAAATAATATAATAATATTAATAATACTAACAATACTATTGCTAATAATAATAGTAATAATAATAATGAAAACAGCAAAAATATATAAGACCAAAACAAGGAATTTCATGTCAGCTGCTGTATTCTTGAGGAAGCTTGTCTGCTTGAAGGCTATTCTGAGAAAATTTAGGAGCCTAGTATAAGATGATTTAAAATATTTTGAAAATGAGTGGCCATTCTGTATCGGGGTATACAGTCACAAGGAGAAGTCCAGTGGCTGTGTCCTGATACAGAATGGACACAAATTTTGTAAATGACTTACTACTTTGACATCAGTTTTGAGTAGGAAGAAAAGATAAAACAAATTATATATTACGATAAAGTTTCAATTTGAATGTGGGGAAATCAATGCAAACGTTTTTGATACTGACGCTAGTGTCTGTATTAATGTGATACAGTTTAATGTTTTATTTTATCAGTTCTGTATCGGAATATACAGACATTGATTAAACCTTAATTTCTTTTAAATTTTCCTAATGTTGATGAGTTTTAGAATTTGGAATACAACCCTATTTGTGCTTCTCTAAAAACCATAGCCAGCCGATAATTTGAAAAAGTATAAAATAAAACATATTCCGAATATAATCATCTTGTAAAACTCAAGATATGAGCCAAAAAACAAGAGAGAATGTTTAAATGGTAATATTTCGAATTTATTACAAATTCATCATCAAACCAAGTGAATTTGGCTCATATCTTGAGTTTTACAAGATGATTATATTCGGAATATGTTTTGTTTTGTGCTTCTCTAATTTTCCTATTTTTTATTTGTCTGATATTATGTTTTGATCCGCTATGTAATTGTTAGGTACCTTGATAAAATTCATTTAGTGATGGCTCCCCCCGGTGGACAATCTGTGGAGGCTGGAAACCTTCGTCAGATCCAGCTTCAACGCCAAATGAGTACAGATGAAGTGATGGTCGAAACACCAGACATAGTTACTTTCTTTATCGCCAACCGGATGGAGTCTCAGGGCGTCACAGTACCTGAGGAATTAAGAATCCCGAGCGTAAACACGGAAGTTGCGAACTGCTTGAGACAGATTGGAGATGACTTGGAGAACAATCATTCTCTGAATGATCTTATTGGTCAGATCAAGGTGTCACCACAAACTGCATTCGAGGCATTTGCAGATGTGGCACAACAGATATTCTCAGATGGTGTTTACAACTGGGGAAGAATTGTGGCTCTTCTCTATTTCGGCTTCAAGTTGGCAACATCGGTCATTAGTCAAGTTCCATTATTGAAGTTAGTTGTTGACTGGGTGGTAAGGTTTGTGAAAGAAAGACTTGTAAGCTGGATTGCTGCCCGAGGAGGATGGGTGAGTCCTTTAAGATTTTATGACTTTAGTACGAGAAATAAGGCCGCGATCGTTACCATTGTCATAAAGGTAACCAACTCTGACGTCGAAAATCTCCGTGAAGATTAAATTTATGAAAGACAATTTCATTTTTACTCGAAAAGAGCCAAATAATGCGAATACGTAAAACCCCCAAACGTGAGATATATGAAATTGCTAAATTTAGGCCCGTTTAAACTCAGGTGATTTTTAATGGAACTTTTCTCATCCTGATTTACGTTATCGAATGGAGACGAAGGTGCTGAACCATATAGCTTGGCACAAATGGTCCAAGACCTTCTTGAGTGAAACCATTCAATCCCATGCATCAGGATGAGAAAAGTCCCCTTAAAAGTCGCCAGTCTAAATGAGCATTTTGTGGTCCTCTAAATAACAAGATTTCGGACTGTTTTACAATCAAATACTTATCTGTACAGGAACTGACCTGGTACGTGCTTTAACTTGCCACAGTCGCATAAGGCGGAACTGTCGTTTCTTATTGTTTCATGCTCCCCACATCGGCAAAAGTAATTTAAAGAGACCGAGTGACGAACCATACCGAACAAGTAGAGGAAACTCTACTTGGCCCGGCAGGGATTCGAACCCGCGCCCTTCGGTTTACTAGTCCGACGCTCTACCAACTGGGCTACAGGTCAAGTTGGGAACTGGTCGCGAAATGATCTTACGTGGGCTCTTGATATTTCGAAACATATACTAGTTTCTTCCATATCGGGATATTTAAATCCTATTTCATTTTTTACATTTCGCGACCAGCTCCCAACTTGACCTGTAGCTCAGTTGGTAGAGCGTCGGACTAGTAAACCGGAGGGCGCGAGTTCGAATCCCTGCCGGGCCAAGTAGAGTTTTCTCTGCTTGTTCGGTATGGTTCGTCACTCGGAGTAACAACTAACATTATTATTCTCTAGCCGAGTTCATTCTTCTACTCAAGCCTTTTAAAAAGTATTAAATATTGTAACGTATTAAATCAGGATAACTGAAAAAAGAAAACGCTAGGGTGACCATAGCAACGAGGCTTACTCACGCCATTATACTCTAGCCAGTGTGCTTCTCATTTGTCTCCTACAATCTTGGATTAACTCGTTCAAATCATGTTCAAACACTTAGTTTAAATAAGTCTAAACCAACCTAAATGGAGCATAAGCAATCAGGTTTATGGAATTATTTCAGTGTGCAGTCAAAGAACAATCAAACAAAACTATCCAACTGGGTAAAAGTGCCGAACAGATCGTGCAGACCATGCGTTTTTGCATAATTTGTGAGAACGAAATTTATCATTTCTCATGTATTCATATTATTCTCAGTTGGGAATTAAGAAAGGTTTAAAGTCGATGCAAAATAAACAACGTACTTCGGATCTGCAGCCATGAAGCAAACTACTGTACACTTATCAACCTTAGGATTAAAATCTCTTTAGACTCGATACCTCAACAGGTACAGCGGCGGACCAGTATCCCGAAGGTGCGAGTTCAAATCCCGCTTTCAGTTGACTTCAGCAGTGTACGTTATATGTGAAAATTTATTTATTTATGTAATGTTATGTACACTTGGTAGCTAATCAAACTAAAATTTATTAACAAGGATAAAAACTATTTACAAGGTTGTTTTTTATTGGATCGTGCTACACACAGTAATTATAAACTTTATAAATGAAGGGGTGTTGGTGGCACAGTGGTAGTGCACGTGTCTCTCACCTCTGTGATTAGGGTTTGATTCCGGCTCAGTTCGGTTTTCTCATTAAAGTTACCTTGGTCACATGTGTTGCCCAGTTTGAATCTACCAAACATTGCAGGTTTTCTCAGGGTACTCCGGTTCCCTCGTGTAGTAACACTGGACCCATGAGTGATGGCCCTTACTGGACCTCTGGGGAGAGCAGCATAGTTTAGCTGATAGGGTTATCCAGTATAAATAAAGGAACTTTACCTTTACTTTACTTTACTTTACTTTACTTTACTTTACTTTACTTTAACTTATAAAGTTCTAGAATTTCTTAAACTATAAAATTATTAAAAAATCTAAAACTATATACAACGATAACAAAACACTTATTTAAAAAGTTAAACAATTGTTAAAAATTATAAAGGCAGGTTATCTATTATCTGATGCCTTTAACCTATCGGTTAATGGGAGACCGTTCAAGATTTCGGCAGAAAAATAACTAAAATTTCCCTTCCTTGCCTTAGTTTTGGGCTTTAACAACATAAGCGTGTTATTACACGTTTTGCCCTTCATTAAAGCGAAAGCGGTGTTCATTAGAGCGATTGTGATCTTCAATAGTGCCTTTCAAACTTCAACAACGCCAATCAAATTATAATTGTGCTAAAAATAAATTTATTTTCCACAAGTAATTAAATATTCCGTTAAATTGAAGTTCAATAACGTCAATGTAAAAAACATTAACATTTATGGAATTTCATTAGCGTCAATCAAAATTCAATAAGAAAAATGGGGAAATCAACAGGATAAAATAAAAAGTTAATTAGCAATAGTATATCGGTATATGTTATTCATACAATTATACAAGATAGCACGTAAAAGGTTGTTTTCACATGCGTATGGCTAGACTGAGACCAGAAGGCGAGAGAGAATATCGCAGGAAGATAAGGTAAGGTTCCTGAGGACTCTTAACCCTCCCTTCTTTGGATATTATCCTTGTGGCAGTTGAGCGATTGAACCCCAAAGTATCAACCGTTGTAAGATATAGTCTTGTTCTGACTCTTCAAAAAAAAGTACTAACCTTCACCTGCTATCCTTCGAATTCTCTGTATCCTTCTTTTTTCAGTCCTCGTAACGTTTATTCTAGCCGCACACATCTGAAAACGACGTTTCAATTGTTCAACAATTTACTGCAGACATTGCCAGTCTTGGTAATTGTTATTACCAGTCTTCATACAATATGTCAATATATACGTGTTATTGCTCATTGACTTTTTATTTTATTTTGTTGATTTCCTGATTTTTCTCACTGAATTTTGATCGACGCTAATGAAATACCATAAATGTGAGTGTTTTTTACGTTGACGTCTTTGAGCTTCAATTTAACGGATTTCAGGATATTAGCTTCTCCATGATTTAGTAACAAATGTAATTTTCTCTGTTCTTATTTGTTCTAGTGTTTTCCATCCTTACTTTAACAGAACGTCGTGTAAATGTACATCATATCTATCATCACTAACAACCCTTGCTGCTGTGTTCTGGAGTTTCTGCAACCTTCCTTTTGATGTTTGGTTGCAGTTCCCCCAAACCATAGAGCAGTAGTCGAAATGCGGCAATATAACTGAATGGTATAGGGTTTCCATGTATTTTCGTGTAATGAATGGTCTTGCCCAGGAACCATGTCAATCAACTTGTCTTTGAGTGTTTTCATTTCTTCTTTGAGCAATTGATTTTTATTTCGTAGACTTACGCATTCACACGTTGCAATAACTCCAGAGGAAGTAACTTTCAAGAATAATATCGCTAAATCCAATTTTATTAGAGCTACTTCTACAGATAATTTTCATCAGTCATTACAATTCATTGCACCATCTTCGTTCTGCTTGAGTGAGCAGAACGTTTCCTCTTGTTCTCTTGGCTCGTTAGCTTCGACGTCCAAGTATCTTCGGTCGGTGATATCAGTATTAGATTTATCTAACAAGTTTATGTTAGAATTACTAGGACATATCGTCAATCTCAATATGTTCATCTTGGTTTTCGAAACCAACAGCGAAGGTCGCATTCGTTTCAACCTCGTTCGCTCCCTGTGATGTTTCGACATTTTTCTTTAGAATATCGGCCACTTCCTTGCCTCGAGAGCCTTGAAATAATTCAGTTTTCTACTAGAATACCAAGTTATACTCAAGTAATCGTTAGTAAATGTCCAGGCTCCTCCTCCAGGTGACTTCCATTTACCATTTGCGTAAACTCTTCTGAAACGAAGGACTTTAGTTTATCTAAGTCGCCATTCCATTTGAGTTTATTCTTTCGTATTTCAAAACAATTGTTTATTATGCTTGAAACCAAGTTAAGATTGAGCTCTTTCTATTTAAAACTAAACAGCACCAGCAAATTTTTTAAAAGATGAATAATTTCGGAGAGCGAATTTAGGCACAAGCGTCCACCTCTTAATCACTGGCGATGTGCAGCTGGTCGTTTTATATTGCCCTGAGCCAGGTTGTTCAAAGGGCGATTAGCTTAATCCAGGATTAGTGAAAACTTTGTGGATGAAATGCTGTTCATGTAGGACAGAATATTTAAAGTTTTCTGTTCGTATATCTTGTAAGTATAGAAAGGTTTTATCCTAGGAAGTTTTAACTAAAGTTATAAAATAGAACATGTCCAGCAATGGAGCTGATTAGATTTTAACCCAGGATTAGTGGTAATCGTCCTTTGAACAACTGGCCCCTGAGGATGGTTATGAAATAGACTTAGGATGCACTCTTTCTTTCTGGTAAACACCACCAACGTATTCCACATAAATGTTGTTTGACAAAAATTTCCTGGTTAACCTACACTACGGAAAAACAACTCAGAAAGCTGAGTTCAGTTGAGCGGGATTCGATTCGCTTCTTTCGGTTCCTAATCGCTGCTTCACCAGTTGAGCAATCGAGTCAACTGGGAACAATAGGCTAGTGTAATACTTCAAAACTTCTTTTCACTCAAGAGAAATATTTCGTCGTTTTTGTTATATTTTCTCCAAATCCAGGTATTTTTCGGGATGTCAAAATCATAAAAAAGTTCCAATTTGTATATCAGTGCTAGACCGAGCTTGTGATTAGTATCGATCTGTGGCTAGGTAAACGTCACAAACTAATCTACGTGGCGGTCGTCCTTATGAAATAGCAATGTAGATTACAATTGTTTGTAACGTCTACCTACTGTAGACATAAACCCATACTCCTTACGATCGCGGTTGTGTACCATATTGGCTGTAGTACTTTCTCCTGATTTTGACGGCTCGTCAAATGCCATGGTTCGAACAAAATATAAAAATGACGAAATATTTGTCAGACAAATGTACGGACTTTTTATGGATGAAAGGAATTTGGGGATAATATACAATTTAATGTTGTCCTCAAAAGCTTCGTTATTTCTTATGTGGAGCCCAAATGTTGTGAAAGAATACTCTAGGAGCCACCAATCGCTCACCAGAGGAATCTATTAACGTTTTACTATTATAATTGAAAAAGGTCTGGAAGCAAGTGTACTTGTGATTTTTTTGTTTAGTTGTTCTGTTTCTCGTGACCGTCTCTTTCCATTTCTTAGAGAGCCATCAAGGAGTATGTGACACAAGGCATGAAAGAGGCATCTGCAGCGCAGTTAGTAGGTGTAACTTTGGCTGCCTTCGCTTGCCTTCTAATGGTCTGGGGACGAAAGTAAGTCTTGATGAAAGTAAACTCCAGAAACCATGAGGCTGAAAAACAATGAACAAAAAATGACCTACTCAAAAAACTCTTACGTTGAAAACGCTTGTCGAAAAGGAATTGTGCGAAGGTTTCGAAAGAATAAGAATTGAAACATACAAAAAGAACAGTGAACCAGAAACTGGAAAATTAGCGGTCGGTACGATTGAGTTAAACTATGGAAGTGGAACTCAAACGTGATGTGTCTCTTTGATTGTGAGACTTTTAATTGTATTCTTAGACGTTTATGAGTATATATTTAAAATTCTCAAGTGATGTTCCACCACTGAAGTGACGCAGTGGAAGAGAAACGGGAACAGTCGGATGAATGGGCAGGTGTACTCCATGACGAAAAAAAGCAAGTGGAAAATATGTTGATAACTTTTTTATTCACTGCTGTGAAAGCCATTGGTATATTGTTGCTTGTAACATCGGCTCTACCTCCTCTCCACTGCGTCACCATTGTGGAGATACTGTGTAATATTTAATTAGTATTGTGCAACGATACTTTTATACACCACCAGTGTCTGAGACAGATTTTAAATCTTAGCTGTACAGTGTTATTCTGGTGTCTTTTTTTATAATTTGTTAAACATCCAATAAGAAAAAACGGAGTTGTTACCAGTGTATTGGAGAGGTGACATTTCCCTGTGGTAGTATTTTGCACCGTAAAATCATCCTTAACGAGGTTTGAGATTGATCAACAGGTTATCATCCTCGAAACATGCTCGTGTTCTAACTCGTTACCTGCCTCGGGGGACTTTTATTATTTTACTCTGCATAACGTCCAGACGATTTTACTCGTCGCAGGGAAAGATTTGGCAGAGAACGAGTTAAACTTGAAATTGGTGACCAAATGCCAATCAATGTCTGATTAACAGTAAACAAAAACTGCTTTTTGAATATTTGGGAGTTCTTACATTAATCTAGAATCATAAATTGACCCTCATGCTTGATTTTACGCAAAACGCAACGTGATGAGTGGCCGAACAAGCTCTTCAAAGAATAAACAATGAATATAAAAATAGAAAGATTGGTTGATGATGTGCGTCATGTGGTTGCTTGTTGTATGCAAATCGAAATTGCGCATGCTCCTCTAGCTTATTAACTCTGAAAAGTTATCTGATACCCTGACGGGAATCGAACTCGTAACCTTTTGATCGCCGGTGAGATGTTCTAACCATTAAGCTACATGGACTCAGATTGACGAACGGCTAACTATTGCTAGTTGATCACTAATCTAATCCCAGTACTTAACGTGGACTACATGACTTGTCGAGACTGCAGTTAGCACTACACATGTCAACTACGAACCATTGTACGTAGTAAACTTCGTTCTTCCGTGGAGTCCAATGTAGCTCAATGGTTATTGCATCTCACAGGGTATCGGAAGGTTACAGGTTCGATACCTTTTCGGAGTTAATAAGCTTGAAGAGCATGCGCAATCTCGATATAAAAAAGGAGTTCTCACACTAAACTAAAACGTAAAATGAACATCACAACTTTAAAAAGCAAAACGCAGGATGACGGATGGCCAAAGAAACTCTACAAACATAAACAACTGGGCCGTTTGCCGGAGCTCTCGAATTTACCCGTCATATTGTATGTTCGTTTTAATAAATATATTTTAATGGGACTGTATTACGCTTCGATGGAATGGGTTTTTTATTATAATTTGTTTATACAAAGAATTCATGGAACTGCACAGTGGGAATTATCAAAGTGGTAGTGTGAAGTCATTTGCGGTTCAACCACATAATTTTGAAGTCAACAGTAAAATTGCTGGGCCAGTTGTTTACTGAGGACGCAATATATTTAATGTAAGGACGGGGATATTTAATGTGAAGGAAGTTTTCAACAGGATTTTTTTGGGGAGGAGGGTCGTGGCAGTGTGTATGGGGCTGAACTAATCGCCATTTCAATAAAATTATTAAATAGCAAAATAAAGATTGCGTAGTGGTGACAGATTTGAATATAGCTAAGTGAAATGCACTTACCATGGTCAGTGTGTTTCATTTAGCTATATTCAAAATTATTGAACTGTCCACAGAACATTTTCACGAATGCGAGAGAACAAGTTAATCTTAATGTATCGTGTATTAATTTGTGATATTCTTGGGAGGTGTCCAGCATGAACCAATTGTGTCGCATTGGCACCCTTTTCTTTTACAGTAGGATATCCACTACTAAAACTGAACTGGCTCCCCTCAAAATAATTAGCCGCAACCTAGTCTGCAAACAAATTCAGAGTTGATGGGGCGCGAGAACAGTCAGCATAAATCTCTTAGGTATACGTACTTTTGTACTTTTTTTTTGAAATTGGGACGCGAAATGCTGATTGACACCTATTTCACTTGCAGCTTAACTTACATTTCTCACCACAAATGCACAAGACGAAAATCGCCGGCGTGTGACAGAAGTTAGGCCTCTGATCGATTAAAAATCTCTTAAAAATGTTGTGTTTTGAGTAACCATGATAAACATAATCTAAAAAATACCGGATACCCACATTTGGGATCGTTTGCACTAATTGCCGGACCCAATATGTTGTAAAAAAAAAACGGGCACTTAAATGATAAACCCGAACGAAAGGAAAGACTAGGGGCCTTTATCAATAACGTCCACGATTCAAAATGTTGGACACCAGTAACAAAAGAACTAACGAATAAACAAAGCAAAACGAAAGAAAAGGAACAAAAAAAATCCTTCAAACGTTAAAAGATTAAGTCAACGATGTCGTCCTTCGTGCAATAATAGGGACTTAATAGGGAATAACACTACGACAACGACTACAGCTACGTCTTTAGACAATAGAAATTCAAACATATGCCAAATACAAAGAACGCATCCAAAAATTGGTCCCAAGAGAAATCTTCACATCGCCTTGACTCTGTTTACAATGCACAAAGGTGAGAGTCAACACGAAGCTCGGGTGACTACAGAATGTTAGCAATACTTGATTTTATTCTCGTGATAAAAACGGCTGCGAATGCTAAGTCTCGAATCTTTGCGATAATATATCTATAATTTAAGGTTTACTTGTATATCACCTGTTCCTATGACATTAAATTCTTCATTCGTCGTCGTAGTCCGTTGTAGGAATCTTAAGGTCCATAGTTAATCGGCGCAGGAGCACGACAACGAACGAATATTTATGCCGAGATCTGGTATTTACACGTAAGTAAAAAAAACGTTAACTCATTAACGCTTGCTCGGCTCATTAATGACACCTGTATATTTTAGTTTACCTCTGAAGCAACAAGTCTATAAGCCGTTTCGATTAATAGTAATACTTTTTTAAACTAGGTGGAGAACTAAACCAAATACGTATCGCACAACAAACGAATTGAAGTTTTAGCTTCCAACTGCGGTTATAACCGCGATTTAATGTATAAAAATTTGCTGCATAAACAAATTTCATTAGATTTCCAAAAGAATTTCCATAGATTGAATAAATCATGAAATGATTATACTGGAGAAATATAATGACTCTGAGAGGCACAGTAACGGCTCGTTAGTTCCTTCAATCTTTACGTAAAAAATCGATAAAATGCACTTGGAGCAAGTATGCCGCCAAGTCAGGCAAGACCGATAGGAAAGAAAACTGAAAATTTACTTCATGATTAAAGCAAGATTCAAAATCACTTTTCAGTCTCCTTGTGGTATCAAGGCAAACAAACATTGCGTTTTTGGGGTAATGTCGCCCATGGGAAATAATCAATTTGCATTTTCACCATTTTACTTTGTTCAAGTCATTAACATACACGTTATACAGTAGACATGATTTGCATGCTTTATTATCCAAACATAGACGTTCCGAAAGGGAGGTATGTGTCATTAGTTAATACTTCTTCGGATTTCTATTGTTTTGTAAGGGGTTTTATTTGGCTAAGTGTCTTTTAGAGCGAGGGGAGGGTTTTGATATCTCTCAAGAGAAAAGTGGGGTTGATGAATAGAATTGAATTCGTTAATTAAAATTTCAAGGGTTTTATACAGATAAAACCCGCTACAGAAGAGG
>JBAHVQ010000116.1:354354-365203 GCA_036872915.1 Nanipora kamurai
CTTGTGTCTTGTTTTTTAGCTCATATCTTGAGTTACTCACAAGATGTTTATTTTCGGATTATGTTTTGTCTTATATTCTTGTCACATTTCTCAACTGATTTTAGTAAACACTACATTAGTATCGCTATTAAATCTTTAAATTGGCTCATTTCTCATGTGTTATTTGTTAGTTTGAATTACAAAATTGAAGATTTCATACAACTGAAAGACAGTATCACTTGCTTTTATCAATTTAGTAATTATATGTTGGATACCCAGCATTTTTTATTCTTGCCTCTAGAGGCACTTTGCCTTGTTACAAAACTGCTCATTCATTATGTAAATAGGAAATAACAAAAATTCTGTTGACCAGGTACAGGAATACTGACTGCATGCAAATAGCCACTGTACCCTATCAACAAGGGCCAAAAAATATCGTAGATCTGATCTGGTTCTACAGTTAGAAAAAATATTAGGGTTTCAGACCTCTACTTCTGCAAGCAATTGTCATATTCATTGGACTGAGTTTACCTGAATCATTTTGATTGGAACAGTAAGCATAAAAATGGTAAGGTAAGCCCATGTCTTATTGCCTAAGGTTGATACAACTTGCACCAGCTGAACAAAATGGAGAACAGTTGTGGAGTTTGACTGACAACATACTATACCACTAGTTGCTACCATGTGCCATGGCATTCAACACTCATTGATTGATATTTTGATTTCTTGCCATTTATTCTTTGTCTTTTAAATCTTTTAACTGTCCATTAACTATCGTTTGCAGTTTGATACTATTAAAGTCTTATGAAATTTTTGCTGATCAAACTGTGGAACACAAGTTACTTATGGTTTAAATACGATAAGTAACCTTGCTCTGGCATCTGAGTTCTAGTGGCTAAATGGCTGAGGCGTCTGGCTAGCATTTAGAAGGTTGTGTCTGGAGCTTAGGAGTTAGGGTTTTTCTGAGTCCATGACCATGGTGTTCCACAGTTTGATCAGAAAAAATTTCCTAAGATTGTATAGTAATAGTGGAAACACGACAAGATTAATCCTTTAATAATTCCAAGCAAAAGCCTCAGGCACACAATTCACAAATGAAAACTTGATTTCCGAACGATTGAATAGTAGAGATCAGTGTCATGGTACGTCTGTACCGCATTCATATACATGCCAATGACATGCTGGCATTTCTACAACTACTAATGATGTCTTTGTATTCTTCGACTTCGTGTTTTAAATGACAACCAGAAAGCAACTTTTAGCTCGCTTTAACTCGTTCCTGACCGTAGTGGTCCTCAGTGAGTCCGTAGTGGCTAACGCCAGACGAATTTACTCGTCAAGAGGAAAGTCCTCGGAAAGGGTTAAGGCTTACAAGATGCATTATAACTTCATAATTAACCACTAAATGTCACTCGATCAGGTTTGTATCCTTTACATACCTTCAAAGACGCTAATTTACTCTTGGGATTTGACAGCTTCGTAACACATGCTGTGTTATCACTTCTTGTTCGTTTGAATTTCGCATCGTATGCAAACGAGAACAATTGATCAATGGCGCCAAATACGACGCTTGAACGATTGACATCCGATGGACGTACGGCTTACGAGCAGTGACGACAGCAATCTTACAAAATGGCGATCGCGACATTCGAGGTAACGAATGAAAAGGAGCGTTTTCGGCCAGTTAAATTTAAATACAATGGTCGCGAGTGGAGAACTGTAAGCTTATGCGGGGAAGGAACATTTTCGAGCTGTTTTCTTATTTCTAATGACGATCACAAACGGTTGGCGTTGAAAGTTTACAAGAAAGGTACCAAGTACACTGATGCATTTACTAACGAACTTGAAGTCTTTGGGATTTTGAAAGAGGGTTTATTATCTCAGGAAAATATTTTGTCGTGCTGTGTAAATTATATCGATAGTTTTATGTTGTCGGGACACAACTGCATTATGTTGGAGCTACTTGGATGTAATTTGAAAGAGCTTTTAATCAAGAATAACATGAAAGGCTCTTCAACATTTTTTATAAAAAAATGTCTCAGTGACTTGATTTCAGCTGTGGCATTTTTTGAAGAAGTTGGTGTAGTTCATGGGGATATAAAACCAAGCAACGTTTTATGGAATATGAGCTCAAGCTGCTTTCAGGTGATTGATTTTGGCTTGAGTTTTAAGACTGGGACACAACCTCGTCAACAGTTGCAAAGTCCTGGCTTTCAGGCCCCTGAGGTTCTGCAGTGGAATAAGGAAATTACTGAAGCTGAACTACCATTAGGAATTCAGGACAGTGCACATTTCCTGGACTCAGCTGTAGATATATGGAGCATTGGTTGCATTACTGTTTATGTCAGCACTGGACAGCAGCTGTACTCAGTAAAACATGCTCAAAATCTTCCACTCCTGTGCTACAACTGTGAATTTAAGACTGGTATGTGTAGCCATGTGCAAAAGTCAAAAAACATTGTGTATTTACTTGGAAGTGGACTCAGATCTGAAGACATTGAGAACTTAGTAGATGTTCTTTGTGGCTTACTCCAATGTTGTCCTGTCAATCGATTGCTACCTCAGGCTGTCCTAAAGCATCCATTTTTGACAATGAAGGCTCCTAAACCAGAAACTGCATGTTTAATACTCTTGCCGACAAAAGTTCTCCGTTTAATGAACATGTTTCATGCCAATGATGAAGTTGACCGAGATGACATTCTGTGTGACATAAAAGAGGAATGTGAACAATTTGGGCAGGTAGTTTCCATAACTGAACAGATACATAATCCTAGCAGAGAATACCATGTATATGTTGAGTTTGAGTCTGCTGAAGCCTGTGAAAAAGCTCAGAGAATGTTAACCGGTAGGTACTTCAATGGTCGACTAGTTATTGCAACATTCTTCCCTTATGAAGACTTTCTAGGGAGGCATTTTTATTAAAAGTTCAGATTTGATAAATTCATAAAAAATCTGATGTCTCAGAAGTCATAGATTGAAGCTTTTTCAAAAATTTTCAAATAATTCATTTCAAAATATATATAGATCATATGAATGTTAACAACAATAAATGGTTTTATTTAATTTGAATGTAATTCAGTTAACTTAGTTGGCTTGGTTGCTTTATTATATTTTTAGATTGAACAAAACAATTTTAGTTGCTAAAGCAAAAATGATGACTGCCTTGTCAACTATTGTGTTTGATATTTTAACTTTCCACAGGCTTCATATAATACTTTGCCCATGTGGTTCATACAGGGATTGCTTTGGTAACTTTAGCATGACAACAGTGACAGATGTATTTGGAACATTTTCCATTTTGAGGAAATGACCCGTATGATAATTAAAAGTATGTAGGGGAGGCACAATATAACCACAGGACCATCACAACTTAATTCAGTCAAAAATTTTGGTTGGATTTTTAGCATGCAGTCATGAGGTTGGCAAGACCTACCATCAGCCTACTTGATAGTGAAGAAAATAAGTGAGATAAATTAACAATCTCTAGACCGGATCTGGGGCCATGTCATTCCTTTGAAATCGGAAAATTTTTTTCCGAGAAATTACGTGTCTTGTAAAGTGGCCGGATTTAACAGCTTGGTGCGAGATTCAGTCACCAGATTGATGGAAACTTTAGTAGTTTAGTCTGGCTAACGGCCAGACGATTTTACTCGTCAATGGGAAAACCCACAGTTACCAAGAGGTCAACGTTTGTGAAGTGTCGGTGGACACAGTGGTATCACACTTGCCTTTCACTTACGTGACCAGGCCAGTGAACTCTAAAACGTATCTCGTACAAAATACTAAAGTAAAAGACAGCGAAATCGAAAAGAAAAGTCTGATTACGGCTCTTAAGCTCCTGCAATCAGACTTTGAAAATACAAATAAAAAGTATTTTGTAAATAGTATGCAAAATAACTTCGAGGTATCTGAAAATTATATACCTGATGATCATATCAACGATGAACAAATTGAGACCCCTGGTCATGCGGAAACTAACACTAACGGTGTTCAATATTAGCATCTTATCTATGAATAAATTTTTCGTATTAAACATTGAAGATGCATGTACGAACTCTGACACGAATGACGAAGTGACCGATAATACAGTCTGCCATTCAACTCAAACGACAACTCATGAACACTCTCGTACAAAATACACTGAAAGTCATCTACTGTCAAATCGCGACTTCCGTCTGCTACATCAAGAGCAAGTGAAGAGATAACCATTAATAATAAAGCTTGCCATTCAACCTAAACAACACGATACAAACATGTTCCTGCAAAGAAAAACTTTGAAATTCACTCATCATGAAATAGAAGCTTGCCTGTCGATTCAAGATTCAATTTTTTCCTGTTTGGGGGGCTAGAATTCCTATTTTTTTCCTATTTTTGACCCACTGCCATTCCTATTTTCCTATTTTGTGAGTGCTATTTTTCACTTGACACCCTGTCCTTATCAATTTTTCAGAAACAGCCGTTGGTAAATGATGAAGTAATTGAAGCAATAGAAAAATTTCGGTCAAAAAACCGCGTTGAAATTATTCTTCATTGTTTTTCTTGGAGAACCCGGCGTGGTTTAATATATCATAAAGCAAGAGCAAGAACTTAGTTACCCTATTTTACCTTCATTTTAGTTTTTATCATCCTTTCACAAAGCAAAATAACAAAGTTGAAGAAATATGCCAGTTAACTGTGTAGCTTGCGGTTGCAAAAGTAATGATTGTTGCAGTAACGGTATGGAAAACTGGCCATATGTTGCTTTACACAGGTGAGAGTTTATACCTTGTAAGCACAATCTAATAAAATTTTTTTAATATTTCAAGCAAAAATGTTAAATAAGCAACCATTTAAAATCACAAGGCCTGAAGTAACCTATATTCTTCTTTTCTCACACGGTACTTTTCATGGTACCATTATTTAATACATATTTTCATATAAATTTTTATGTTATATCTTAGCTATATACTATTTTCAAGGGATATGTGTCTACCGGTACAATGAGAAAGTTTCATTCTAAACGGGGAGCATCACAATGTAATTGTGATAAAAAAAATACTATCTTGAAAAACCCATAGTCATTACCGATTTATTCTCATTACAATGATGCACATTTCCGTTAGAAGACAAGTCACTATTAGGGTAATGGGAAAATGCAGTTGAGAAAATAAATCATCAATCTGAATGAATGGAAAGCAACACAATGGAGCTTCATCTTCATCGATCATTTTGAAATTTTGAATTATACCATCCCTTCATTAGCAAATGGGACCTGTAGATTAACAAAGAATGCAGTTCCATCAGTGTTTTCAATATATCTACCACACAACACTTTCATCCTATCAGAAGAATTAAAAAGTCGGTTAAAATTGCCTCAAAAACGTTTTTTTACCCCAGCATGAATTTGAAACCATGTTGCCCGCAGCCAAGGTCCCGAGTGACCATAATTATGCAAAAAATCTACCTACCCTGAACGAGAAGCAAAAGAAGAAGAGCAAGAAAGAGAGGATTTGGGAAAAAATTAAAACAAAAGATTAAAACATTACAGCAGAAAAGAGCATGGAAAATATAATTTCTCATTTACTGGAAATACTGATGATAAGTACAGAACAAGCTGCAATATTTCGTGCTGTATTTGATAAACTACAACTGTAAATTTTCCAAAATACGAAGGACATTTTAAATAGCGCACCAACAGCAAAAAGATACTGAGCTGAAGTAAAAGAATTTGCACTAAGACTCTGCTTTTACTCGCCTAAGGCATACCGATAATGTAAGGTCAATAATTCTATTAGCTTATCCATCTCTCATTCGAATGTCAACTGTGAGCCAGTTTTCTTCAAAGAAGCATTTACAGCCCTAGCAAGTGAAGCTCAGTGAATCTATTAAACGGGATTGCTGCATGATCACTGATGCTATGTCAAACAGAAAGCAGACAATACGGGACCCACGGAAAAAAATTAGTATGCAGGACTTGTAGATTATGGAGGAGCAATCCCAGAGAATCCAGAAAGCTTAGCTTCCGAGGCCCCAGTTTTCCTCTTAGTTGGTGCCAGAAGTCATTGGAAATGTCCCATTGGATACTTTCTAAGCTGCAAAATTTCAGCAAATGTACATGTAAAGAACGCGGGTTTGTAACAATGTATAAATATTTATTAACAATAACAAGAAGTCTTTACAACAGGATACATCCGTTAAGACTGACAATGACGACTACTTAAGTCTGTTTATCTACGCTAGCGGATACGCCAGCACTATAACGGCGACGTTATCACTCGTCACATTCAAACTGTGCAAACGCTTAAAACACTGTTACGGCGTACAGGCACAACTGGTGACGGTGACACTGGAAATGGCAGCTGAGGCTGGGCTAAGGGTCTGGTCAGTAACAACAGATGGAACATCAATCAAATTACGTACTTTTCAGCAACTTAGTTGTAAATTTGGCACAAGGTACAATTCAATCCTATTCAATCCTAAATTTGCAATCCTAGATCCATTTCGCATGTTAAAGCTTGCCAGATGCTTTCTTTCCAGATGCAATCCTAGATCCATTTCGCATGTTAAAGCTTCCAATGCGTTGTCACACATTGGATCCTTCACTGGCATCGATGATGAAAAAGTGAATTGGGAACATTTTTAACAGTTGTACCTACATCAAGAAGAGAAGGGACTGAAGCTGGGAAAAAAGCTTTCTTAAAACCTCCTGAAATTCGAAAAACCCAAAATGAACGTTACGTTATCTGCCCATACTCTGAGCTCTTCAGTAGATAACGCAATTGAATTCCTCGACGTATCACTGAAAGCACCAGAGTTCGAAAACAGCAATGGTGCGGATAGATTTGCAAGGATTATTGATAGGCAATTTGATATACTGAATTCGCGAAATCCTCTGGGAAATGGATACAAAAAAACCACTGCGTTTGTCAACAAAGGATACCTGTGAAGCAATTTTAAGATCAACAGCAAACTATTTATTAGCACTCAAAATAGATTCCAAACCGTCAGAGCAATTTGCAACTTATCGACGAAAGACATTCATTATTGGATTCGTCACGACAATTAAATCTATCCTCGAGATGGCGAATCAAATGTTTTCAAATGGCAGTGATCCCTTGACTTACAAATTTTCACAAGATCACATCGATCTGCATCAGATCGAAAGGAGGTTGGAACATTAACCCGAATTTTCTTAAGGTACGCTCTCGGGCAGATGCTGATGAACTTCATGTATTTGAAATACATTACTGCTTCTAAGAACGCAAATTGTATAGATTTCACAGTTAAGGCTTGGTTACATGTGAGCATAAACACAAGCATAAGGACAAAACAAAAGACAAAGCAAAGGAATGAAGTCAAGCCTGCGACATAAAGATCGTCATAAGCATAAGATCATAGTCCAAGCATAAGCCAAAGTGCCGGACAAAAGACAAAACAAAGAAAAATTCTGGTTGTTTTGTCTTCGTAAGTCTCAGAGGAGAAATCGTGTTTTATTTTCTTGCTGATCTTGTCCTTATGCTTATGTCGCGTGTGTGAACCAGGCTTAACACAATTGGTCCTATTTTCCACTCGAGAAAACACAACGCACCACTTATCGAAACGGTCGATGAGGACAACAACATGGAGAGGCAACAGTTGCTAAATACTTCCGAAAGAGCCGAAGTAAGTTTTATGTTTTGACATTTAGATGACAACAGTCAGTCAGATTTTGCAGCCAATGTCTTATTCTACATAGGAGGATATATCACTTTGAAGTTTGTGAGGAAACTTACTTGTAAAACCTGCAAAAAACAGTTTTCTTGCAGATACTCGAATCAATCTGACCATGATTACTGTGAACCGTCAAGTTGCAGTGAAGTCTCTTCAGCGTCTGTCGTCATACTACAGGTATTTGTTCATAGGGACTTTAAGGCCCCATTCAAACGAGTCCAACATTGTTGGACCAACATGACTGGATGATGTTGGACAATGTTAGATGAAAATTTTAAACAAAGTCAAACCCGATCCAACATCTTCCAACATTACCCAACATTGTGTTCAAACGAGGCCAACATGTTGCACCCAACAATGTTGGACCAACATGTTGGCCTCGTTTGAACGGGGCCTAAGATAACACTACGAGTACGGCTACGTCTTTAGACAATAGGATGGCATACCAGATACAAAGAACGCATCCAAAAACTGGTCCCAAGAGAAATCTTCACGCCGTCATGACTCTGTTTACAACGTACGAAAAGCATTTTAACGTACTTGAGACAACGCGGGGCCCAGGTGGTTACAGAACGTAAGCAATGCTTGATTTTATTCTCGCGAGAAACATGGCTGTGAAGGTTCTTTCTTTTCCGAAAAAGGACAGACAGAGCCGTAACTACTGGGGGGGTTTGGGAGTGCGACACTCCCCAATGTTGTAATACTGCAGTTTTGTCGGGCAATTTTAACAATTGACGACATGCTCGTCGGGCAAAAAATTGGTAAAACAGCAAAAAATTTAGAGTTTTTTTTTTTGCTATTACATTCCTATTTCTTATAATCCTATTTCTTGAAGTCAATAGCAAATATAAAATTTTTAATTGCTTTTATTAAATGTTTTCTTAACAGCAGAATCCTTAGTAGTAGCTGCTTATGTCTACTGCGTTTGCAGTTGGGCCACGCCCTCTTCGTGTTTTTCGTCGGGCAAAATTTGCCTGCAACACCCAAGCGACAGAGCTCCAAATCCTTGCGATAATATATCTAAAGTGTGCTTGTAAATCACCTGTTCCTATGACTTTAAATTCTTTAGCCGTAGTCGTCTTACAAATACCACCCAAGACCCTCTAGAGCACACTCGAACAGTGGCGGAAATTCAATCTTTTAGGTGGTGGGTCAAAGCCTCGTAAATTTCCGACTACAAGAGCCTCCTGTAGTCGTTGTCGAATACGATGTGGCAGGACAGGCATTAAATCTTCACTCTTTTTTGTTTCTTGCCGCTTTTCGACATGATATCGTCTACCTTCTGGACGATTTCGATTGCTATTTCAACGTATTTAAACAAAGAGCACTATTTCCAGTTTACCAGTGGCAAACAAGTGCTGGGGGACGATGACTGCTGCGGTAAAGAAAACAAGATAACTTGAGATATATACGAGTTGCTGCGATAACTTTTTTCTATATTCAATATATTCCTTCAATAATTCAGAAGTTCCGAGAAAAAGTGAAAATTTCCGACAAATTGACAATTCGAAGGAAGGTGAGGGCAGTTCCTCCCACCAAACCACAATTTCCGTCACTGTAATCGAATAAAGTGAACTTGTATTTAAAACATACGTCTGCAAAAAGGGTACAAGCACAAGTAAAATGATACTTGAGCTCTGTAGACAGTTCTTCATGGAATCTTACCAACGTATATTCGTGAATGACGAACACGGTTCAAACGAGGCCACAGTGGAAGATGACCGTGAGATAAAATTGATCTAGTATACGGCGGGGAAATATTTCAACCTACGCTTGTTAACCTACGGAAAGCATTACAACGAGACCGTCATTCAGAATGGAATGCCCAGCGATGGACACGTACCAAGTAAGTTAATTTTATTCAAAAGTCAATAGATATTATAACAAAGCGAACTTTAGTTATCTTGGTTTTAACATGAGCAAGACGTCAGTCATTGGAATTCAAACTCCATTGAATTGGTTCTACATGAGTTCGTGCCCGTTTGATTAAGTGTATTTATTTGAACATGTATTATTTCAAAAAGTTGTTGTCATGAAAATTCATGTTAACATGCATTGAGAAAAATCGAATATTTTGAGTAAGTTTCACCCAAAACTGACTCTTGGCTTCACGTTCGTTGGGTTCTCTTCGCCGTGCCGCATTGCCGCCAAGCGCCAGCTGCCTTGTGGCAATTCCACGCACGAAACACGCGTGATTTATACCTATATGGCTGACTTCATAGGTTGGAAATTTGGCTTCACCTGATCATAAGGCGAAGCTTGTGGAGTTATCGTTCCTGTCTTTTTAGGGTTCACCGTTGCAGACTTTACGAAGGTATTCTCATTTCCGAACGCCATTTTAAGAGGACCCTGAGGACCAAGTTGGCTATAAGTTCTTTGGGTCTACCTCAGACCAAAAATACTTCCTCGTGGTATCCCTTTTATAATTCTTGGCGTCGTGTATCCATCCACCTAGTGCTGACGCCGGGTCCACGCAACCCACAGAACAGGGGCATCGGTAAGAGTTGTTTTGTTCGATTACAAAAAGGCGTTTGATTTAATCGATCACTGCATCCTAGTCGATAAAATTTCGAATCTGTCAATTTTTTGATGGATCGGAATCAACGGGTCAATCTATCTAACGACTGTTATTCGGAATGGAAACATGTTCCATCGGGTGTCCCACAAGGAACCAAACTTGGTTCTTGGTTATTCTTATTAATGATTAATGATCTCAACATTCCTGACTTTTTTACGTGGAAATATGTCGACGATACGACGGTTGCTAAATTTGTACCAAAAGGGACCAACAGTCAGATTCAAATTGCTACATCTGCAATGGAAGATTGGTCTCGTGCTAATAGGCTTCACCTGAACGAAGATAAGTGTGAAGAATTGATTATTGATTTTAAAGCAGTCAGGCAGTTTTTTGATCCAGTCAGTGTAAATGGTTCTAATTTGCGCGTCGTCAATAATGCAAAGTTGCTGGGATTAACAATTTCAAGTAATCTTCAATGGAATGCGCACGTATCAAATATTCCGACATACCAAACGCTACTCTGGTTTGTAAATATTATGAACGTAATTTAAAGAAATTACAGTTCACGACCCGACGTTTCGACACTCCGTCTAGTGTCTTCATCAGGGGTGATCTAAGCGTCGTAACGAGTTCCTTTTATGCTCAACTTTGAGTGATGATCTC
>JBAHVQ010000117.1:0-11827 GCA_036872915.1 Nanipora kamurai
TCTTGTCAGTGGACTCATGCTTCAGGAAGAGGCCCTCATCATTGCCAAACAAATAGGAGAAGATTCGACAGATTTTTCTTTGTCCGTCGGATGGTTGGATAGGTGGAAAAAGAGATACAATATCACCCAGATGAATGTGGCCGGAGTGGAAGAAGATGTCAGCGAAGAAACCTTTGCTGGCTGGAATGAACGGGCACGGGAATTGGTCAGAGGGTATGAAACACGAGATGTTTGGAATTTGGATGAAACCGACCTGCTTTGAAAAGCCTGGTTTGAGTTTTGTGAGGAAAATAACTGTGATATTGTTTCCATTGCCTGTTGCAATGTCGTTTCTTTCTAAAACGTTTGACTCTGGAATGTCATACAGTTCCATAAATACTGCCGGGAGTGTTTTATCGTCCCTTTTGTGTTTAGAAAATAATAGTACTCCCTTTGGCCAATTGCCCAGTATGAAACGCTTCATGAAAGGGATCTTTGAATGACGCCCATCTTTGCCATGGTATAGCTCTATCTGGAGTATCAGTGTTTCCTTCGATGAATTAAATTAGAAAACAAGAACCTTTATTGTTGTTAAAACTCCTAGTATGTCTTCTTAGTGGGCAAAGGTGTCAAACAACAAGTTGTTCGTTGATAAAATGTCGATAGATTAATCTAAAGTAACGTTTATAATAACTGAAAAACTGAAAGACACCAGAGCAGGTGTACACCAGTGACCTTTGGTCTTTTTAGCCTATTCTAAGATAGAAATTTATGTATTGTTAATCATTTAAATGAATACTTACAGAGAACTAGCAAATTACGTGGTGAACACAAACAGTTGCTTATAACTTTTATCAAACCACATAAGCCGGTATCGAAGGATACAATTTATCACTGGGTAAAGCTTCAACCTCTCACGTTCCATCAAGACAATTTGATATTAAAGATATGAATGCACCAAGATGGTCAAAAGAGGAAACTTTCCAGCGTTTTTACAATTGTAATAGCTCTTCTAGTTTTAATTTTGGAAATGCCATTCTCGATTCAAAAGTTATTGTTGAGAGTACTATTATAATAACTGGGCTGAGTTGATATTAAGTGAAATAAAAATTGTTTTAACATACTGTCTTCTTAATTGACCATGGTAATATTGGTTCAATGCCAGCTCTAACATCTCGTACAACTAGGTAACGGCTTCGACTGATGACGAAATAGAATTTCAATCAAACTTCAACTTTACCTTTCAGGTAAGTCTCGTTTAATTTCCAGATATGCAGAATTCAAGAGGTCAACACGAAGGTTACGTTTCCGTGTTCTTTATTACTCCACTTCGGCTCTCCCGTTTCTTAAATTACAGTCTGATCTGCTGCGATTAATTTTATTCAACTTTTCGTTTAGGAAACGTTTATTTCACCATTTTTTTTGTTAAATCCTCTTCTCCAGTGTATTGATTTGAACAAGGTGACCCTAGAGTCGCTGGCAAACAACAAGTCGACCCGACGGAAAATCGATTTAAAACTTTCAGCGAGGGTTTACCTCAATGAGCGTATGTGTATCTAAGAAACGAGTGTATAGCTTGGATCGCAGACTAAGCAAGTCAATTGAAAAAACTGCCTCGATCAAAATCAAATGTCCAAAATAACTTGCGAAACCTAGCATGCAAAACGTCTCACAGTTTTCTCAAGGCCTGACGGGGAAGGGAAATACTGCGCAATAATTGCAATATCGCGATGAAAAAAATAAAAATACTGAAAACAGAACCGGAACCTAGACTCGTGCTACGACAGTAGCCCTAGTAATTACAATCAAAACATATGTACAGTGCACAAAAAAACCTTTGGTAGCCCGCATCATTTTTTTACTTCAACTGACACTAAACTAGAATAAATTTTAAAAGTCCTTTAGGTTAAAACACGATCCAATCTTACCTGTATTGTACACGATCACTGACTCATTCAAATATCAAATAGTTCACCTCACCTAATCCCAGCGTCAGCTTGTTAGTAAACCAAAACGTTGAGGGACTTAGTTAAATATTCCCTCTCGCCTATATTTGTTTGTTCTTATTGGCCAAAAAATTGCTGTCACACTGCGAGAAACTTAGTAGACATCCTGTAGAGCTATTAATAACCCAAAGATCTAATTAGGACTAGCTTGTGCTATATTTCTGCCGAACCCAATTATTTAATTTCAACACAATTAAACTTGTGATTTATTTTAACGCAAGTGATCAAACTCCGATATTTTCTACTGTTCAATACAGTTTCTGGTAAAACAATTTTAAACACGCTTTCATCAATTAATGTGACGTTTTTCATTTAACGTTTTTAGACGTTGATGGAGTTACACTACGACATTCGATTTACTAGATCTTTAGTAGCAAGCAAAAGTTATCGTAAAGAAAATATACTTTGTCCAAACAGATCTTTGGTCAGCACATTGCTGTCACACTGCAAGAAACTGCGTAGACATCCTGTAGAGTTGTAGCGCAAAAATCTAATTAGGACTAGCTTGTGCTATATTTCTGCTGAACCCAATTATTTAATTTCATCACAATTAAAGCTTGTGATTTGTTTTAACGCAAGAGATGAAACTGCGATATTTTCTACAGTCCAATACAATTTCTGGTAATACAATTTTAAATACATTTACTTTTCAAAATTACAAAGCTGTTCCAGCAATTAATGTAACGTTTTTCATTTAACGTTTTCAGAAGTTGATGGAGTCATACTGCCACATTCGATTTACTAGATCGTCAATAGCAAGCAAAAGTTATCGTAAAGAAAGTAACTTTGTACCAACAGATCTTTCGCTTGTTAAGGCCAAGTCACAACTATTTATAGGAACAGTTAATAGTTTTGAAGCGAAACTTTAAAAGTTTCATGGTAATAAATGTGTACATGAAGCTGTGCATGGTAATGAGATCCCAAGGCAACGAGGCGAAATTTACATGGTGTTTACGACAAACTGCGATGACACTTAATAAATTATCATCAAGACAATATTATAGAAAATAAGGTAGTGCTTAGGCGTGTACTTTAAACGTTATGAAGCTTCTAGCCTTTCGGTAACTGTTCAAACCTCTTGCAATTATTATTAAACTGTGAAAACTAAGATGAATTTTCAGTTGCTCTGTCATGCTAAGAAAAACGTTTGTATGCATATTTTGTATAGCAATTAATGAACTAATCAATCCTTCATTGAATTTGATTATAGTTACTGATATTGACTGATTGACATTAACATTTCATGAAACCTGCACGGCAGATGATGTCGACGATCCATTCAAAGAGGAAGATATGCAATGTCTTGAACAGGTGTGTTCTACGCTGGTGATGGAAGAATCAATGAATGCTCGACACTTTATAGAAGCGGAAGACCGGCTTCCTTCGTGTGCCGATCTTATTGACAGTTACCGGCCAACCTGGCGAGAAGACATCAGAGGCACAATTTTTGAAGAACTTACGAGCGTCAACAAAGAGCCCCACACAAAGGTGTCAAAAGAGCTGTTTGAGATAAGCGATGACGATGACGATGGTACTGGGAAAGATGAATTTGACTGTCCTCTCAAAGAACCAACAATTAAATCTTCGGCCGAAGTTCTCAAGATGGTAGAGCACTTAGCGGAGTTCGCCGAATATCGTGACCTTGAAGAACTTTCCCGTGCTCATCTGAATGTTAACGACATTTTGAGAGACTTGGGGCTACGCGCGCCTCGCAAGCGAGCACTTCTTTATTCTTCCTTTAATTAATAGTTTGACTTATCCAATTATGTATGTCATCATGTTTTAAGTTAATGATTTTTATATTTTAGACTCGTGCAGAAACATGTGGACTTAGTCAAATAGTGCTGTACTAATTGTTTTACAGTAAAACCAGACTAAGGATATAAAAACAAGGTGTACAAAAAGCTAGTAACCCATGCTTACTCCCTACTGTGTCAACCTCTTTTAAGCGGCACCCCTCTTAAGCGGACACCGAGACAAGTTTCCAGAGGTGTCCACTTAATCGACTGTAGTGTTACTCGTCGGAACCCGTCGGATGACAGATCGATGGTGCCGATCAATTGCGGACACTTTTGGCAATACAAAAGTATCAGATACCGCAGTTCAGTTATATAGAGGTGAGTGGGGTTGCACGTAGATGTATCGACGTTTGGTTGTGTCCGGGGCTCCCTGGTCGTGTGTCCGTGGCATTATAATCAAATATGACTATATGTTAGTTGAAGCGTGCTGTGCCAAAAATTTAATGTAGTAGTATGGTATCCTCCACAAAACTGGGATAAGACAGCAGGAGTTAATTTGGCCAGGATTGTATCAGATATTGCAACCATTTCTGTCGCGAAAATCCCTGACCGATGTTAGGGCAGAGACCGTTTTTATCCGATTCCACCGAAAAACCAGAAAGAGCGTCAAAACTCTGAACTTCTTAAAGTCCGTCTTTAGAAGTGTACGTGGACGAGGGACAACATAATAAGTAAATCGTCATTACTACCAAGTCTATTCACCACCGTGAATTGAGAAGGTGAGATTCTGATAAACTGATTTTGAATAATCAGTTGGGGATGTGTAACCAGTGGATGGTAGAAGATTTTTGGTGCTCTGACGTGTTACCATCTGGAAATGGAGTCTGTTGGAGAGGGTCCAAGTACAGGCAGAATAGTTGTCTCTCCACTGATTTGAGGCATCTGCTAGGAAATTTTCTAACCTCGGCAAGTTTTCCAAATCTAGTCGTTTGGGGAGCAACAGCTGATGACGGGTTACTTGCAGAGGATATAACATGGCCGGGTGAGGCGTTGGTGGGATGAAGGAGGAAAATCGAATCAAGAGTGCAGTGGCGTGGCAAAGGGGAACAGAAACGAACTTGTCCATCGGAGTTAAATATCGGGGGCACAAAATTGTGATGTGACGAAAGAATTTTTTAAAAACACCTTAGAACTTTCAAAATTTCTTTCTCACTACGCAATATTGCGGGCACTATTGCACTTTATATATGAGCCTTGACATGTTCTCTTACAGATATGCCCGTCTGTATTTTTAAATCTCTTCTGGTGAGTAAGGAAACTTAAGCTTCTTCATGACCGTACTTTGTTATTGCTTCATGCAGCTCTCAAAAGATCGGTCATAAGAGGATTTTGCTGTTCACAAACAATGATGACCCACACAAGAACGATGTTTCCCTTCAGGTACGTAATAATACGAGACACTTGAAATCCTAAACACAGTATTGAAATGGGAAGTACTTTGCTTGAGAAGATTTCGTTCTGAACACCTTTTCAGCAGAAATGATTCAATCGGTCTTCATCGAGCGTATGGCATTGGATCTCAAACGAATCCATATTTTTTCCATCCGATGAAGTGGAGTCTGTATTAAACGAAAGTAAATTTTCGAGTGCGAGAATTAATACATTTTAAGATGTAATTGGGACCAGTTGCTAAAACTGCAATTCTTGGGCTTCTGGCTGGGAATAGAACTTGCGACACTGCGATTTTGGTGCAGTGGTCATATATATATATGAGGTGGTAATGCTGTTCATGTGATCGATGGAAAATGCCCAATATTTGTTGAATATACCGCTCACTTCACCTGCGCATCACTTATATAAAGATGATATAAATAGACATATAAGATAAATAAGATATAGATATAGTATATAAACATAATCTGATATATATATTTATAAGTAAAGAACTCGTGACCCTGCTCTCGGCAAAGGCCTTTGTAGTTCAGAGCACTGCACTAGATTTGCTGGTTGGCTCATTCCAATCCCAGCCAGAGGACCCACAGTCGCATTTCTCGCAACTTGTCCCCGTTTAGTGTATGATTTTGACACTAGAAATTTACTGTTCCTTAATACCAACTCATTTCGTAGGATCAAGTGTAAATGCCCAATATTCGTTGAAAATATTTTGTCCTTTACGGTGTTGATCTGAAATCATATTTATATAGATCAGCCCACTAGCACTGTAACTTTTTTGTTTTCGCATGAAAGTTTTAAATTTTAAGCCCCTTAATGACAATTTTGAGTACATCCCGTCATGCAAATGGTTCTTAAAGGAAACTGGATAAGTGTGAATTATTTTGCAGTGTTAAGAGATAAATGGATGCCAGGAAAGGAGAGTATGTTGTATCAAACGATTGATCTTACCTTTTTTGTAAAGATCTGTATTAAGGGCATTTTTACATCAAATTTTTTTTGCTTTTCTTCTTTTCAGAGACAAGCAAAGACAAAAGCTAAGGTATGGTTTACATTATTACATATGAAGCAAAACGTGGACGACCATGGTTTTTGGGCTTATTATTTCTTACGTATTCAGTTACATTTCTTACGTATTCAGTTACATTTCTTGTGCATAATTGGTTATCAATTTAACGTTTTCTCATAGTTCCAGGCCTGCAGAAATTGCACGAATGATCGTTTCGGTCCCACTTGCTTAACCCACTTTCAGGTTATGTAACTTTTTAGTTTCTGCAGGACTGTAGCTCCGTCACTAAATCACAGGTATATTTTAATTTGGCGACAGAGAGAATTAATTCTTTCCCGGTGGGATCAACCTTCTATTGTTTTACTCTGGCTTACGCCAGACCATTTTATTCGTCAAAAGGAGAGGTGCCGCCGGAATGTCGCGTCTGGATGTGGGTCTGGAGTTGACTGAGGGGACAGAAGACTATAGATGTTAGTCAAACTTGTAATCTCAGAGAAATTATTCCTACATCCCAGATGGAAGTACTTCTCGTAACCTTCTAGTGACTGGGCTGAGCCCTCATACCACTGAAGCATGTAATACTTTATGTAATACTTTATGTAATGCGCTTTTTATGTTATCGTTGGGCGGAAGTTTAGTACTTCTGGGTTTGAGGTCAATGGAACTACTATGGCATACGTTTCGTTCCCAGACTTCTGCTCTATCACTTCATCAATAGTATCACTTCATCAAATAGTCAGGTGAGTAAGCCAAGGCTTATTCACCTGACTATTTGAATCCTGGTAACTGAATGGTTAAGACGTCAGACCGGTCGTCAAAAGGTTTCGAGTTTAATTCCGATCTCGGGCTCAAAAATCGTTTATCGTCTACACTAATGCCAAGCTCCCACCTGCTAACATTTGTGTTTAATATTCAAGCTGAACTGTATAGCATCTTTGTTCCTCATGATTCAAATCACAGTTTCTGTTGCCCTCAAAGACAGCAGTAATTTATTATATGTCCGGACTGATAGTAATATTTGACTGGCTTAAGCTCTCGCATTTTCAATGGTTATTCGACTTACCAGCATTGAAATAATAATGTCATTAGAGAGACAGGTCTCATTAACAAATTATGTCAAGTTCTCAAGTAAAGGGGTCACTGGTTTTTCAGGAGTGACGCGGAAGTGTGATAAGTTAAGAATTTTTCTTTAATTCTGGCTACTGCCATATTATTTTATTCTGGCTACCGCCAGACGATTTTTTTCGTCATCCGGAGAGATGTGGCAGTGAAGGATTTAAAAACTATCTCCTTAAAAACTTTCTCCGTAATATTTGAAAGCAGGTTAAACGACTTACATGTGAAATTTTGAAATTCGAATTTTCATTCATACTTAGCAGAAGAATAGGGAACATATTTTCCTCTCAAAGAATAGAAAGAGCAGACGTTATGATTTAACAAATTGTTTTGATTTTCGCATTAACGAGATATTAATTTTTGCAGGATTTGTTCGATATTGGAATTGATATTGAATTAATGTCAATTAAGCCTCGCATCGGAGAGTTTGATACCAGTTTGTTTTACGAGGTTGGTTTCACATTACTTTGTTCCAGACTTAAACATGAGCCAAGTTTCGTCGCTTGATCTTATAGATGTGTAATATCATATGAACTCTAGTATTACTGTAAAGCCCCATTCCTTGATAAATGTCTTAAACTTTAGATGTAAACTGTCTGTTTCAAATGACATGACGCTAGCTTCTTTTTACTTTCTGATGGTGATTTTTAGTACATTGTTGGTGAAATTGACGAAGACGATCGTGCTATGATGCCGGATCCTGCTGAGAAATTTGAGGAACTTCTGACCAGGTTTGATGTCCTATTCTATTTCAACAAGATTTATTGCTTTTCAAACGTGCCACGATTTCTTTAAATGTCTTCCCAAATGAATGGCTCCGACTTAGCTTACCTTGTCTCACATTCGGAACCTGGAGCCATTGTTAATAAACTATTTTGACTTTTCGGTTAAGATACTGTAGGTCTGTCACAAGTGCTTGATAACTGGTAAAACTCTAATCTAGAGTAAGATGACTTATCAAACACTTGTGTTTGATCTGTTGTTTTTTTGTGTTTTCCCGCTGTGTTAGGCCCCAAACAGGTGCCCGAAGATTGATAAATCGTTTAAACACCGACGTCTAAGGTACATAACCGACTTATATCATCGTTTGGTGAAGTTTACGACAGAATTTTTTAATGACGGTGTAACATTATACGAGTTTGACAGAATGGTCGTATATCAATTAAAATAGCTCTTGCTTTTCTTGTGAAATCGGTCTGAGATTGTTACGTTCAAGAAATATTTGGCATTGACACTCACATCATTTCATTTGACTGTTACGTTTGGGTTTTCTTCTTTCGCTTTAATTTTGTTAGGTTTAACCCAAACTAAAACTTGGGTCGAAACAATTTATTTGAAAGTTATTATTTTTAGTATAATGGGCGTTGCTTCTGAAAATGTTGGGCTTTCAAGAGTGATTTGAAAGTTGATATCTGGAGAGCAACCTCATTAATAATTTTTAGAGCAAGAATGATAAGTTAGTTATCGATCTCTGAAGAGCAAACCAAAGAACTGAGCCAACGGTGAGATAAGTAAGAGTTCAATAACGATACAAAAAGGCAAAGTCCCGGGGTTCGCGCATGAACAATAGAAGTTTCGCTTAGTATTTTATCTTCTTGTCTGTTCATAGGTATGTTACGACTTCTTATTTCCCGTAGTGATTTCAGTAATTTCTTTTCCATTCTTTTCAGGGTTCAGAAAAAAGATAGCAAAAAGAGACCGGTCTGCAGGACGTCTCTGCAATTCGGTGAAGGCCTTGAACTAGGTGTCTCACTGTGAGTATTACCCTACATCATTGTTTATGCATCCCATATTGAGTTTAAATTTGTGTAGGCAGTAGGAAGACAGGAGAGGTGAGCTTTGGAGAAGTTAGGGAGGTGGTTTGAAATGAGGGTAATCTGTGGATTTCAACAAATTGTTATACACTACACTACGTTCAGAGTTATTATGCAAGTGGGCATTTCTGCTGTTAAGATATTTTGTGAGATGACTTTATCACTTGCTGCAGCAGAAACTTTTTTTGGTTTAAGCATGTTTAGATATTGTGACTTTTATTGTTCTTGGCTCACAACTCATAAATCTATTTATGTTTTTTGAATATTCACTGTTTAGAGATATTATGCAACCATGCTTTTGCCGTCTATTTTTGGCAAAATGCAAAAATTTTTTGAGTTGTTTGAACAAAAAGAATTAGTTATTATTATTATCAATGTACACAACATGATAAAGGTCAGCAAAGTTAAGGAAAGGTTACATTTTTCGTCAATTTACATCCACTAATACTTGATATAGCCTCCATGGTTTTCGATGAGCTTAACAAGTCTATCGTCGACTAAACCCGTTATTTTCTTAATTGTTTCTGCTGGTACGTCTGCTGCAGCACCTTTGATAGCTGCCCAGAGGGAATCTTTTGAGCTATATTGCTTTGCATTTGCATATATTGTTTTTTTCAGAATGGACCAGAAATTCTCTATGGGATTTAAGTCCGGAGAACATGCAGGCCACCCCATAATCTGACTTTCTTTGAAACCATTAGACATCAGCCAATTCTTTGTCAAGCCTGACGAATTGCTGGTGCGTTATCATGCATGAAAATCATCAGGTTTCTCGTTCTTTTTGAATGCCTCTTCCACCAGGGAAGAAAGTTTGCATTCAGAAAGCCACAGTAAGCTTAACACCATTCTCTACACGAAATGGATCCACTAGCTTCTCTCCAACAACATCAGCCCAAAACATCACTCCCCCACTCCCTTGTTGTCGGCGCACGTGCACTGGTGCAGACTACTCCTGGGCAACCCATCCACGTGCCCACTGCCGTCTGGTCCATCTAAAGTTGCTCTGCACTCATCAGAAAAGATAACTTTAGAGAAATCTGACTTGAGATAATTCCTAGCCCAGACAAGGCGCTTTTCTTTGTGCTTGTTGTTTAGGGGTGGTTGCCTTTGTACTTTTGTGACCCTTGCGACCTCTTTCAATGCTTTGCATTACGTGGTTCTTGATACACTGGGCAGATCACTAGCTTCCAAAACTTGTTTACTGCTTGCTAAGGGTGTCTTCACCAGTTGCCGATGAATTTTTCGCAGCTGCCTTTCATTTATAGTACGAAACTTTGGCTGAACCCTCTTCTTACGACCTCTTTGATTGTTTGCTACGAATTTTTTGACTGTTCGATAATCTCTTTCAAGAGATTTGGCCATTTCTAATGTAGATTTACCAAGAGATAGACGACGAACTATTCCTTCTTTTTCATGAGGTTTTAAATCACGTTTTCTACCCATGCTCGCGGTCTTCTGCGACGTTGCCTAATAACTCTGGACAATACAAAAGTAAACTAACTTTAAGTTGGTTCAAATTTGTATGAATTTGTATGACATTTGTTTATTGTACAACTTGCTTATCCATTTGCTCAAGCATAAAGGCAATTGGATGAACTAATATGACAATTAAGTTAAGTTTATCCTTTAAAATATTATTTGCATAATAACTCTGGAGGCAGTGTAAAATAAGGTAGAAAGCGTACTAAGGTGAGTTTGAAATACACCCACGTTTTGATGGAGTCGATCATCATTAGTGTTGATCTATTCGATCGAAAACGTTTCTGTATTTAAAACATACCTAATTTTAGTGTGCAGTGATAACCAATTTGTGCAGTGATAAAATTTGTTGTGATAAATTTTTACTTAATAAAACCGAATAAAACTTTTGAAATTAATAGATTCGAATCATTTGATTTACATCATTCACATTAATATGGGTCCTAATGGGCTTAAAGGGCTTCAAACTGTTGCTAACGACCATTGGTTTGGCACTTTCGCGTATCAGTTGTGGACTATTTTCTATTTTTCTGTGAAAAAAAACCTTTTACGGTTGAAAAAAGTTTTGTCATGGATTGCTTTTATTTTGAATGAAAATGTGCAGTAATAAAAATTTCTTAAGGTTAGGAATAGTTTAAAACTTATTTTAGCAAGCTTTTTACTTATTTTTTAAGTAAAATGTATTAAAGAGGAGTTTTCAAAATGATTCCAGTTGTTTATGTTTGTCCTTACGTGTCGAAGAAAAGACAAAGGAAGAGAACATTTCTATAAACCCAGTAAAGAATTGATATTGCTTTACTGAAATGGTATTGCTATATCAGGGCACATTTCCAAGAGCTTCGGTTTGCACCGTTTGTTGAGCTAATAAACCGAATATGTCGAAAAAGAGAGGCATAAAAAGATATCTTAAAGAAGGCAATATCGTGAAAGTGTTGACTTTCAACTGGCTTTCTCATTAATTCAAATTTCTTTTTGATTTTTCAGTTATTTACTCCTTTATTTTTATTTATTTATTTACTTACTTTTATTTACAGCACGTAGGTATTTACTTTCTTCTTCCTTTCTTTTTTTTTATTTTTTATCAATTTGTTTATTTATTTATTTATTTTTAATTTATTTATGTTTAATTTATTTATTTTTAATTTATTTATTTTTAAATTTATTTATTTTTAAATTTATTTATTTTTAAATTTATTTATTTTTAAATTTATTTATTTTTAAATTTATTTATTT
>JBAHVQ010000117.1:12245-26147 GCA_036872915.1 Nanipora kamurai
TTTATTTTTAATTTATTTATTTTTAATTTATTTATTTTTAATTTATTTATTTTTAATTTATTTATTTTTAATTTATTTATTTTTAATTTATTATTTTTATTCATTTATGTACTCTATTGGTTTATTTATTCTTTATTTACGTACCTTATCTACTTATCAACTTACTACCTACTTATTTACTTAATTATTTATTTAATCTATTTATGTGATTTATTATTACGAATGTGGTATATCGGTATACCTGGTGGTGGCACCGGACCTCGTATGAGAGATATAACAAGGAGCAAATGTTCCCACACACTTTCTTTGCGACTACACCGACCATCTACAGGTGACTGATTAATGTTGACTTCTGGCTCGATCGGCATGCCCCGTGACCGTCCAGCAGGGGGGATGGAGATTCATCTTACTTAGCCATCTTTGGGATAAACCATTCTACGCAACTCAGTTATTGCTATGTTTTCATTTTTGCCCTTGCTCGTTTGTTTTTCTACTCGGACAGGTTTAATCTTTGTCGTTCGGCAACCAAAAGTTCTTACGTTAACCTTGACAGTAAAAGCAACGAAGAAGTGAAGATTGTTACTAAAATGGTTTGCGAGGTAAGGAGGAAAAAAACCCTCGTAAAACAGGTAATAACTGCCAGAACTTAGATCTAGAAGTACTGACGTTAGAAAAACGGAGTTTCACTCCGACGAAGGGCCTTCGCTCGAAACATCAGTTTTTCTAGATTTTTGTTCCTGCAGTTTTCCAGCCCTTTTGGTATTCTTCACCACTGTTTGAGCTGGCTTCCAATTTTACTTTTGAGTAAAAGTAATCCTGAGGTCATCCTTGGAAAGCGGCCATTCAAGTTGAGATGCATGCCCTGGTTCGTGCCTGTTAGTGTATAAAAGACTCGAACGAAATACCACCAATCACATCGGTTGTTTATGGTTGATTTTGGTTACCTGTTTAATAATGTTGTTTGTGAACAATGTGAACAAACTAACAAATTTAAACTTGCGCTTTTTCACCTGATACGTCGATTTTTTTTAAACCTATTTTAATCAAAATTTAGAGATTTTACTACTTTTAATGAAACTCGATCTTCAATTTATAACGTGTACTGTTTTCTTTGTATTTTCGTGTATTCTTAATTATTGTAGCCTTCGCTAATTAGGTGTAATGGTATACCTTCATATTAGCATTTAATATTGCTAGTATTGCTTATATTTATACACCAAGGGCTACAAGTTTATTGGCATTTTATACTATTTACTGTTACCCTATTATAATAAAGTTGAGTGAGATGTTCGTCAAAAATTAAATTACACATCGATTGTTACCTACTGGAAACATCAGCCTTCAATGCTTCTCGCAAATAAAGGCTCTCAGATAGTCCATCACCGGAAACAGAGAACGCCTTTACCATAGAAGATCAAGTCTCTCGGTAACTCATTTAAGTTGGTTCTGCCGCGAAGTAGTGGATACACTGAGACTTAATGTTCCACATTTACGAATCTGCTGTACAATTTCTCTCCTCTAGCCAATGCTCAGCTGATAACTGATAATATGAATAAAAGGATCTGTCTCCTCTACTGTCCTGCGCGATGTATCACGGGAAGGTTGCGAACATTTTCGCGTGAGCTACCAGATTTTTTAAACAAAATAGCGGCAGCATTAATGCGACTGGTTTTTCGGCAGGACGTTCTTCTGAAATATGTATATCTTTTTTAAAAAATTACATTAAGTCTTCTTTGCAGTTGTGAATTTCAAGGCCATTTGAGTGAGACATCTTGAGCAAATTTATTTCGTACCAAATTTACGACAAGATATTGCAGACTCTCGCGTAACTGAAACCTTCCGATGCATCTAGGCCTGTAGTGGAAGCACAATCTTATGTTAAACGCTTGGAGATGAATCATGAGAATAACGTGGGTTCAGTGCAGGCGACGACTCTGTAGCGGTCAGAATTTTTGTAAAACCACATCTGTTTTCGGGCATTTTAATTTGTGGAAAACAATTCTTGCACACGACCAATAATTTACATCTACGGGAAATTCGAGGAGAAATATCTCAAATTCTAGCGATTTACAGAATAATAATAATAGATTATAGCAATAATAGATTCCTTTATATATTCCTTTATATTTTATATTTTTTACCTTTGCTTAGACTACAGGAGTTGAACTACTGCCGACAGACCTTAAATATTATCAAATGTTTGGAGGATCCAAGGTATGTCATAAAACACTTTGTAGTCGCATTCTACCTTGCGTCATATTGAGAATTTTAAAACGTAAACTCAGAAATCAGGCAGTTGTTACAGTTCTTCTTTCTAGCTTCGATTTTAATGACATAGGACTGAATGTCATACGTAGAAAAATAGTCTGAGAATCAGAAGCTGTAATGAAATAAGGAGTTAGAGAGGTTGCTGTAGCACAATTGACATTTCAAAATGGTTCCTAATCGCACCTGAACTCAGTTTAGCTAAAAAAAAGGCATCTTTGACCCCGACTCTTTTGTAACGGAATGAGTAACCAATAATAAACTTTTTGCCTTACCTTGTTTTGATAGCAAATACTTAATGGGCGAAGATGACACCTTTTCTAATGTACGAATAATATTTCTTAATAGTATTAGAAACTAGTACCTCCTTGGAAATATTTGTTATTATAGTACTTTGTATTACTTTGGAGTTGTTAATTAGTATCAATAGTTCAGTTCCTCGATAGATGAAAAGCCATTTTTATCGAAAATGGTGTTGAGTAAATCACTGTAACTTTATATGGCTTGATTGTTATTTTATGCCGTGCACGATTCTCTGATGCTGTTTTAATTTCCTTGGTTCTTGTACACGCAGGTTGTATTCGAAAAAGAAGAAGTTAATGCCATAAAATGCTTTGGAGATCCTGGTAAGGCGCCTTATCAGATTAGTCGGGTGTTTGAAATCCGCATCCACTGAAAACGTTTTGGTAGCATAATGATTTCATGGTGATTAGACGCGATTTGTAACCCTTTGAATCTCAGATGTTCCTGAAGAAATTATAAATCTAATATTCAATCTATTGAAAATCCTTTCAGAAATCTATTTAAATGCATTTAATCGCGTTGGAAGCGAAAGGGTTAACCTATCTGTTGCCATATACCAAACCCCAAAGTTGAACTTTCTTGTAAAATAAGATCAGAAGATAGAGAACGTTTCACAAAAACGAAGTCACAATACTAAATTTGAAAAGTCGTACCTTAAGTTTCGAGGAGCTGGGAAAAAAGTCAGTAATAGACAGATTAAGCAAACGCCATTTTTTGGCAATATTGATGACTATAACTGTGAGTGGACTGGATTGAAAACGGCGTTTTTTATTGAAAATTACGAAGTTAAGGGAGCTTATAATTGACCTTCTCAAACTCATTTATAATTCATGAGGAAATTGTTCAATCAGACGCACAGAATTGTACCACGTGAGCGTGCTTGAAATACCAGGGAAGTACTGGGCAGAGGACTTGAACTGTTTTTTTCCAGTCCTTGGACTAGAAATAATATTTCAAGTCCAAGGACTTTTGAAATATGATTTTGAGTTCGCCTCGGACTGGAACAAACTCCGAGTACTTGAAAACCCGGTCAAGTCCTCTTTCTCGGCCTTTAAATATTACTTTCAGAAGCTTGATTTCTCCTAACTTGAATGTAAACGAACGTCATTTCAGCTTTGCATTTGAGTACAGAACGGAAAAAAGCTTTCTGGATAAGGCATGAACATTATGAAAGTAAACGAAAACAAGTCATTAAAATTGACTTTTTTTTAAGTGTTGAAATGAAATCACCAACTGCAAAACCTCTCATTTGCCGTTCTTGATTTCACGCCACCCAATCCTGACGCCATCAAAATCGAACTATGCTCAAAAACGTCGCTTGCTTAAGCTCTCTAATGTGAGCAATGAGAACTCTAACGTTTTCAGAGATTGTGAACTGTTAATTTTACTACCAGCGGTGGGGTAGAAACTGCTCGATACCGTTAGAGTTTTTTTCCTCCCTATTCTAGAAGTAGTCTGGCTCTCTCGTAGGTTTAGTCCTGATGGGTTTTAAACCTCGTAGTTCCCTGAAACTTTATCATCACGTCAGACCGTCGCAATTCTTGTACCCAGATGAAAAGGTAAATATTAAAATAGTTAAGTATGATAGACAGTAGTGTACACCGTATGGTTGCTTTGTTTCGGTAAATCACAGATTCGCTTGCTTCTCTATATAAATACTTTAATTCTCGAGACTACAAAACTTTACAGAACCCGTATCAGCGCAGTTGTGGACCAGTACGAGAAGAAAGTTTCGTGATACCATGTGAGCCTGTGTTGCTCAATGGCTGTAGGGCGTGTTTTACCGGCGATCATAAAGGCCTATTTGTATTGGCGATGTGTATTACGAATTGTCTCATCCAGATGCGTGTGGTCGAATGGACTCATTCGCAAAAGTACTTTTGAATAAATTGTCCAATACTTCCGTAATGGAAGCTCCTAAACATAAAAGCAAAAACAAGGAAATAGTTTCCAAAAATGTGAAATACACTCTTCAGGGCTTGTTATTACAAATGAATTATTTTTAAAAATGTATAGAAATAAACTCATCCTGAAATTATTGGCCAATTTCACTGGTCGTTTGCACATTTTGTGTTAAACTAAGTTAGTGGACAATCAGTGTCGTAAAAAAGCAACAAAATGACATGTTTGACCGTTTAGCAATACCAAATAATACAAAATCTAAACTTTTTAACCTTGTTCGACGTCTTTTGTCCAACTGACGACAAAAGGGATTTTACCGTGTTCGTTTAGACCGTTTTAGAACTGTTATTGCTTATGAAATATCGTGGCGGCCATCTGGGTACTCCCAAAAGGTCATTTCCTGCTGGCTTTACTTTTCTATTGGCACTGTGCGCAATCCAGTCATAAGGAGATCAGTGACTGAGTCATACCAATGACAACTTTCTGCCATGTCTTGCTTATCCCATCATATCCTTACCTACCATTCTTGTCAATACTTATCCACTTCCATCATATCCGATCCTATTCTATTCTTACACCTATCCCAACCTATACTTTCGTTTTCTTTCCTTCCTTGTGCTACGATACACAATCCTTTTACATCCCGACATTTGGTTTTGTAACCTGTGCGACTTGCTCTTGACCACTTCCTGGTCTTACTTGTAATCTTGGCTATTATTTCAATTTTTTAATAAGGCAATATCTGGAAGCAACCGACTCTTCACAGCTTTGTTGAAGAAATGTGCGGCGAGAGATCTAGTTGGGATTTGTCGTTTTGTTCCTCGTACTGGAGCGCCACCGAAATTTGTTGCTCTTATTCCGCAGGTATTTATATCATTAGTTCTTTCAATTACTTGAAAAAGATCTTTCCTGTATTCGTTTCTCAACTGTTTCTTGGTCATTACTGTTTCTCCAAGTTGCTCCGAAAGTTACTCTTCAGTGACAGGGATTTTTCTATTATTTGTTAGCAATCCAAATTAATACGGCTGCGCACAGTTACTATTTTTAAACCTAAGACTTACACTAATGAACCCAAGCGAACCCTTTTTTTATTGTTTAGAGCTTAGAATTAATGAGAAAGCTCGGACAAACATTACGAAATGAACAACGGTGATGTCATCTGTGCTCTACGCTATTGAACCATTCTTGAACCCGCTATATGATTTATATGCGTTGTGAACTTTCACTTAAAACTTAAAAAATTTCAATTTCCTTTAATTACAATGGATACCTATTGCGTAATCATTAGCTTATTTAATAACCATTTGTAAACAATGAGTATATACCAATAATGTACCGATTCTCCACCTAATATTCTCTCCTCCAACAATCAGGCAACCGACCGATGAACCAACGTTCCAACTCACTGCTCAGCACAAACCAATCTAATCTTCCCGCCCTCATCAACCATTTACTCTCCACCAAAAAAAAACAAAACATACAGACCCTTAGCAAGCTCAGAGCTTTAAGGGATTCGTTGGAGCAACTGCAATTGAATAAGCTAGGGGTTGGTCCCGGAAAACATTACATTTCCTTGCTCTAGAATAACTTAAAATGTATGTTACCCCAAAATTTCTTTTTACTCCAAAACTATCGCACATTTCCCAGAGAACTATTTTGTCAATTTTGATCAATTTTCTCCAAACCCAGGAATTTTATGGCCCGTCAAAGTCGCGAAAAAACATTGTGCACAACTGAGCTTGTGAGGACAATTTGTCTAAGCCTACTTAGACGGTAAAACTAATTTTTATACAGGTCATTTTTTGAAAATAGCCATGTAAATTAGTTTGTGACGTCTAAGTAGATATAGACCCTTTTTCCTCATAAGCTATGTTATGTACGAAAATGACGGTGTTTTTTCATGACTTTGATACGCCACAAAATGTCTGGATTTGGAAAAAATAAAACAAGATGGACAAAATTTTTCTGTGGAAAATGTCTTACTGTAACTTTTCCGAGTTAAAAGAAATTTTCGTGTGATATACACTTTAAATGTACTAAAATTGGACACTTCAAACCTCCTTTTTTGCCACAAAAATTGTAAGGTTTTTATACGGTTAATACTTAATGTAAAAATCAATGTCTCAATCTCAAAAGATTTTCGGGCCCAGGCTCTAGCAGCTTGGGTTCTGACATACGCAACTAACAAAACAGTAACGTGCCTGTCAGTTGACTAATTAATAAATTGAGCAGCCACAAACAACTGATCGGTAAATCGACGTACGGACATCTGTGGAACATATGGCCATTTCAAAGTAGCATCAAAATTATAAAATATTTGATTCTTTGTCAAAATGCTCCCAATTTATTTAAAATATATGTCTTCACTCATTCTTGAAACATAGTCAGATTTTCATATATTGTGAGGTGCCCGATCGGTTAGTCATTGCCTCTTAATTTTTCTTTTTACTTCAAGGAGGAAGAGTTAGACGAACAGAATGTTCAAATATCTTCTCCTGGATTCCATCTCATTTTCCTACCTTTCGCCGATGATTTGAGAAAATTGGAATATCCAGACGCACCGAAAGGTTTGTGTTCGCCTATTTTTAATGCTGTTAGCCAAAGCATGTGATAGGTCGTCTAAGCAAATGCGTGCTATATTTTATCATTTTAATAATTTGTACCTACAATTTAATAGAGTCTAATTTTTTAAATATCGTCTAATGCAAGTATTGTTTCAAAACTATAAAAAATTAACTAAGGACGTTGGCGTGAGATTTGTTTAAATATCTGAGGTCATATATTTCGCTAAGTAAATCAATGACAAGATGAGTTGGACTTCACTGTGTGTTTAAAAGATGTGTAACGAGAATAACTTTTACAGAAGGGTTTAGACCACTTATTTAGTTACAAAAGCTAAAAATAAGATGGTTGTGAGTTCGAGTCCCGTCTGGAGCTCAGAGTTTTTCTGAGTCCATGGCGTTTCACAGTTTGATCAGCAATAATTCTTAAGACTTTAGCTAAAAGTAACTTGAAATAAATGGAAAAAAAAGTAAATAAAGGAAACGAAGAGGCAATTGGCAGGATATAAGAATAAGGGATGCTGCATAGGCAGTATGTAGAAAAACAGCGCATAAATTTAAAAGGTTGGTAGACTGCCGAACTTATGTTTAAAAATTCTGACGCCTCGAGCAAAGGCCCTTCTTCAGAGAATGAAATATGTTCTTGGACACTTTCACTACGGTAAGTTGAATAATGTGGTATTATATAATATTATATCAGATTCTTTGTTCGATCAGTTCTGTTTTCTTAAGATACTTTCAAGAATAATTGGAAGTGATTTTTTTGTGGGAAGTTAATGCTTTGACATTTCTTTCAGCTAACGATGATCAGGTTGAGAAGGCAAAACATATTATTAAAGCGTTGACAAGTAACTTTGATCCAATGGACATCGAGAATCCATGTAAGGAAAACACTTGCTTTTGTTTTTTTCATCATCGTAATGTTGTGATGTAGGTGGTATGCACATGACGTCATGGCGGCCATCTTGGTTAAACTGCAAAGAATCTTATTAAACAAAAGAATCTCATTAAACAAAAGAATCTCATTAAACAAAAGAATCTCATTAACTTCTTTTGTATGTGGAACCAAGATGGCCGCCGTATGATTATCTTCTGAATCTCTAGGGATTGATTGCAAACCACCAATACGTATCTGTCCTATGCATCTTTGCTTCTCCGAACTTCGATAATTTGAAACTTATTACTAGAAAAACAATATACACGAAAAAATTTCTCAATCTCGATTAGCTGATAGTAGTGCAACGATAACACAGAGCAGAAAAATCGTAATTAAGTGTAAAAAAGATAGTTCAGTGAAAACTTTTATTACGGCACAAAAAATTTTAACAATGATATAAAAGTAGAGTTCTGCATCTGCAGTATTGAACGGCTTGTAGATAATCAAAAGCGTTGGGAAACTGTCGGAACTTAAGAATGGAGAAACTGACGTTTAAAACGAAGGCCCTTCGTCGGAGTGAAACTATCCATCATTTACATCTCATTAACTAGTTTGTTATCGATTTTTAAATCCTATTGGTCATCTTTTTGTCACATGATTTCTTTTCAATATGAACACAACCTACTTTTTTTTGTATTTTACCTTTCACTCCGACGAAGGACCTTCTTTGCTCGAAACGTCAGTTCCTCCATTCTTAAGTTCCGGCAGTTTCCCGACCCTTTTGGTTATCTACAAAAAATCTTAATCGGCTAAAAAATACTGCAACCCGTAGAAAGCCTCTCAAATTTTTTGTTTGCACTCTGTCTTCAGAGTTTCAAAGGATAAAGAGCACGACAGCCATGTTTGTTTTCCTAAAAAACGACACTAATTAAAAATCTATCGTTATGGGACACAAATATGGCAGCTGTACAACTTGTGGGAAAATTTGCAGGCTGGAAATTTGGTTAGATTTTCTCCAACGAGCAGTTTTCGACATTCTCTTACGTCTCTTTCTGCTTGATGTTTTCATGTATATCCTATGACCGAGCGGGAAGTTCTTATTAGAAAATTATACTGCCGTTGGTCTTTCGCACAGACCTCGATGCTTCGCATTTCGGTCTGTACTGAAAGACCGCGGGCGCTATAATTTTTTAGTAAAGACCGACCAGCCAGTTCATTAAGTTTTAACCTTTCTCATCATAGAAATCCACATTTTAAGGTGACTCCATACAATTTCCCGAGAAGTGGAGAATGAAAATTTAAGTCCTAAGAACATGTGAATAAATACTTTGGAAGAAGAATAAAACTAAATGTAATACATAGAAGCACATTCTAGGCATCCAAAAATATGACGAAATAAGGAGTCCAGGTCGTTGCTATAACAACAGGGGCGTTCCAAAGTGGCTACCATTTACCGTTCAATCTAATTTATTTCGAAAAAAACTTTGGTGACTCCCATTTTTTTTTTCATAAAAACTTTCCTTCTGTGGTAGGTAATTAATAGGACAATTTTAGAAAATTCTGTAGATTTTTTTTTTTAAAAGTGAAAAATTATTTAATTTTAGGAAAATTTAGAAATTGGCGTTTCGAGCGAAGGGCCTTGTTCGCCTAAGGACCTAAACTCTCGGGACGTTAGTTCCACAATCTTATATTTTCCGAAGTTTCTTAACCCTTTTCAACTTATACGCATCTTAAAATATTACAAAGGATTGCAGCGTATCAAGCTCGTCGATTAACTGACACACCTCAAGATGCATACACAAAACTCTCAATTAAAAAACCCCAAACATTTTCGACCAGTGTAAAGTCGTTATCAACGCTAACCCAGTTCATGCCCAGTTTTAACCCTGATGATGACTTTATAGTCGAAAGCGTTTGGTTTTTTAAATTGTGTATTGCTTAATGGACGTAGTTTTAGCCATTCACCTAGAAATACGCAATAGAAAACTTGACTAACAATGTTGTTATGATGATTGTTTCTTGATATTCAGCACTACAGAAGCACTATCGGAACCTCGAGGCTCTGGCTCTTGACAAGGATGCACCGGATGACTTTAAAGACCTGGCAGGTAAATAACATTCCCAGAAAAGTGAAATATGAGCTGTAACGACTGGAGAGAATTTCTAAAAAACAATATCGATTATTTCTCATGAGTTTTTGAACTTTACTTGTAGAACCGAATAAGGATCAAATCGATGCAAGACTGGGTAACCTAGCCATGGAATTTAAAGATCTTGTATTTCCTGTCGGCTATGATCCAGATGCAGGGGGAGGTGGTAAAAGGAAGGTACTTGAAGTTACTGAACAATTTCAGTTGCCAGTCATCCGTAACGATGTTACGTAATACATCGTGCACAAGAAGGAGTTCTTTATCCCATAGCCAAACACCGAAAGGTTTGTTTAAAAATCGATTAAAAGCCAAGTTCATTACACAGGCTTCCAGGTCTATGGATATTGGATAGAACACTTTGTTAATTCCTGAATGAACCTTTTCAAATGACCCGGAGGACGAAACTTGAAGGCATATTTTTATTGGTTGATCAAACAAAGCACTGCGAGACAAGTTGCAGGACGGGTGTTACACTGTGCAATGCTTCAAAAATCTGTTGCGGCGTAGCCACAATTGTTGCGAAAAGTAGAACTTGATTCTACTTTGTGCAATGCTGCAACAAAACTGTTGCGAGACTTGATGATTGCTGGTAATATTACACATCGCAATTTCTCATGCAACTTGCATCGCAACAAAATTGCCAGAGAATTTGCACGAAAAATTGCATAGTGCAACACTGCCTTAAACAAATAAGTCTTCACTAAACGAATTAATCATTGAACCTACATACCTAGAGCTTTCGTTCTTGTTGGTTTCATTAATGTCCGGCTACTTTATCGAAAAAATAATCTTTGTTTCCTTTAACATTTTTCCCACCCTCCTATACATTTTTGTATCACGTGCTATTTGAATATTTATCTCTCACTTAGTTAATGCCCTCACAGTGTTAACTTACTGATCGACGATAACAATTATAAAAGTCTTTCCGTTATTATAATTTTGTTTCCTTTCCACTCATCTAGTTGGTTAAATTTATATCCCATCCATTCCGAGCAACTTTCCAAGTCTCTATTTAGCCCCCAGCCGCAACTGAAGTATTTTCTCTTGTAATACTTGCTAATGAAGAAACAACCAAACTACTTATGATGAAAAAAACGAAAGAATTTAAATTTGAACAATTTTTGATGAACATGAATGTCTTCATGTATTCTCTACATAAGTGTAATATTTGCGTCGTCGTTGTATTTATAATATTCCCGTTGGTGTTGTATAAGACATACAATCACTCAACTTCACCTCGTGTATATATATTAGTTGCAACACGGCTGCTTATATCGTAAATGGTATTTAATAACATTGTCTCATTGACGACAACTAAAAATGAAAATAAACTACTTGCTTACTGTTCATTGCTTCGCTCAACAGGGCACAGGTGCTTCGGGTGCTTCAGCAAAAAGAATAAAAAGTGAAGATACTGTAATCGATGTTAAAGAATATGCATTGACAGGAAAGGTTTGTAGCAACAGTTGCGTTTGGTATTGTTTTTTTTAGAGATTTCTTTTATTCCTATACAGGACAGATTTCCAGGAGGTCTCCCTTTAACCCTTTCCTGCATACTGTTATGGTACAACAACAAATTAGAACAAAAGAACCGTTGGAAGAACAAAGCCAAAGACAATAAGGGGACAAAAGGGAAAAGAATTCAACCATATAAGTTAACCTGCGAAATTGTCTGGCGTGACCTAGAGAAAAATTAATAAGTTGCTAAGTAGCAATAGTGCTGGGTAAAGGTTTGAGGGATTTTTACGTGTGGCTATACTCTGTTCTAGTTTCAAGTATGGTAGCAAACAATAAAGATAAGTGAGCTCAAATTCTCGAAGATATCTGTATTGGCCGATGTTGTGCATGTACTAGCTTGGTGTTTGTAGATCGAAATTACGCATGCTCATCAAGCTAGTTAACTCAGAAAAGTTATCTTAGCCCCCTACTCGAATCGAACCCGTAACCCTCTGATTACCGGTGAGATGCTCTAGCCATTGTGTTACATGGTTGCTATTTGTACTGGTTCGTAGTTGACATGTGTGTGCTAATTGCAGTCTCGACGGGTCATGCGGTCTCATCGGCGAGCAGAAGGTTACGGGCTCGATTCTCGTCCGCGGCTTAGATAGCTTTCTTGGGTTGACAAGCTTGAGAAGCACGCGTAATTTCTCAAAAAATGTTTCTGAGAGTAAGATTTAAATCCAAGCGGCAACACATCAATGTCCTGTCATGCGCCTTAACTTTTAGACTACTGAGACTAATGGTGGACCACAGTTACGCATGTGTGCTGGTCTGATTAATGAAGATAATTAACGTGCTGACCGAACGACAGCCTCAAAACGATCGTACACTCCTGTATCGTAACTATCTTTCCTTTTTTGTTTTAGCTTACTAAGCTTACCGTTCCTGTTTTGAAAGAATTTGTTAAATCCGCCAATATTAAGTGTGGAACAAAGAAAGCGGAACTAGTTGAAGCTATAAATCGTCATTTTGGACTTGAATAACGTATTCGAACTGAAGCTAGTGATTTTTTACTTGTTAAATATGATTGAATGTTCTCTTGTCATTTAGTAGTTTTCGTTTTTTGAACCTATGGCGTTGAGTTATTGTTTCAGTTGTATTATTATATCAGTTATTGGGCTGGAAATTCAACTTCAACTTTATTCAACCGATTCAAAATTGCAAGATAGTTATAGTTTATAAAAATTGTGATGATGATGATGATGATGATGATGATGATGATGATGATGATAATAATAATAACAACAGCAACGATAAAACTTATGATTAATATTAATACTAGTGGTAGTAGTGATAGCAATATAATATAGATAATTATAATTATAATAATAATAATTACAATAATAATTACGATAAAAATAATGATTTCTATTTGGCCGTTAAAATTTTTTTTTTAAAGTTTGTTGTTTAACGCGTAGATAACGTTCACTCGTTGGAACTAATCCACCGGATAAACTATCCACCGGATAAGCTATCCACCGGATAACCTATCCAAGCTGTGAACTACCAAAAGTTGACTCAATTCACAAGGGCCCGGCAGTTCAAAATGCGATTACGTTAATCCAGGATTACTGAAAACGTGGTGGATGAAATACTCCTGACATAGGAAAGGATGTTTAAAGTTTTCTGTTTGGAGATCATTCAAATGTAGGAAGGTTTTCTTCTAGAAAGTTTCAAGTAAAATTAATAAGCCGAACAAAAGAGCCGTTTAAATTTTGATCTAGGAATAGCAGTAATCGTCCTTTGAACAACCGGGCCAGGAAGACCATTTCGAATTCACAGGGATTTTGTAATGTGTTCAGTAAAACCGCTGACCATCCTAGTAATTGTATCAAGCCATGAAAACTGTATTTCCGCGGTATCACCTGTATGGAGGTTAGTATCAAACATTAACTGTACACTTCGGTTTTTGCGGGGTGTATAGATGTATTGGAGGACCACAGTATCAAGGAGCGAAATTAGGATTTGTATAGCAGCGAAAGTCAGGAGAGATTACCCAATGCCACATGGAAAAGGAGTGAGGCTCGGTGGAAGAATAGTGAGAAGATGAATGACTGTTGAGCAAATAAGGTTACACGAGCTGTACGTTTAAGCGACAGATTTAGAAGAACAAATATGTGACGCATCCTGGAACTGGTAAAAAATAGGAGATCTAAACGAGGAGATGGTGTGGCTTATTTTTGCTGCCCAAAAACAAATGCTAAGAATGACTGTCACAAAAAAGTAGGGTCAAATTAGAAAGAATCTATGAGTTTGAGGATGGCAAGACCCAAACGCGAAACGGTGCATCGTATTTTTAGTAGTTGTAGCAAGTTGGCTAAAGTCGAGGACAAGAGGAGGATCA
>JBAHVQ010000117.1:26247-42879 GCA_036872915.1 Nanipora kamurai
ACAATATTTTGCAAGAGTTGTTCATTGGACTTTATGTTAAAAGTATCAGCTGGATTGTCGCGATTGAAGAGCCAGGTGGAAAACGAAGTTTATCGAAAGAATCTACGAGTTTGAGGATGGCAAGACCCAAACGCGAAACGGTGCATCGTATTTTTAGTAGTTGTAGCAAGTTGGCTAAAGTTGAGGACAGGAGGAACAACAATATTTTGCAAGAGTTGTTCATTGGACTTTATGTTAAAAGTATCAGCTGGATTGTCGCGATTGAAGAGCCAGGTTGGAAACGAAGTTTAGTTAAAAATATAATAACCCAGGAAACAAGTTTAAATAAAGTCATAATGGAACCATATCTTTGAAAAAGATTTTATTGACTAACGTTTCGTTACTTGACCAGTAACATCAGCAGAGTAATTATTAACAAGAGTTGAGAGGCTTAAATAGCTAACTGTTACAACAATAGTGATGAATGAATGTCACAAAGGATTAGCGGCAAGAACAATTAACGGATTGTGGTTACAAATAATTGCTTGAACGAAAGCCACTGAGCCACAGACTCACAGATAATGAAGAAGTCAAACTACTGTTGAACTTCAACATCCTCTGATAGAAAAATTATCGATGACCAGTAATTGTATCATAAAGGGTAAAGAGAACGAAGAACATGAGGAATATACACATCTGGCTAGAGATGTCAAACAATATGGAAAACAAAATGATTATGCCTGGAGTTGTGGGAACGCTTGGGAAGATATCAGTGAAGGCGAAGGGCAACCTGGAAGAAATATGCATCCAAATAGAATAAAAAAGATGTAAAAGTTCAATCTTTTTCGATTATCACGTTTGAAGACATGTCACGGTGGTGAATTTTCTTTGTATTTTACTCATGAAATATTAGAAAATTTTTGAAAACAATTAAGGCCCATTCACATGTTCCAAATCGGATCTGATTCTCCGCCTGGTGCATCTGATGTACATGCGAAAACAATTACTATACTGGCACGTACTGTCCGCCAGAAAATGCTCCAGCTCCCGTAAGAAAGTGCAGTTAATCACATGCATCTGGAGGAGAATGGGATCATGTGAACTGGCCTTAACAAATGTTCTAATATTCATTAATTAGCAAATATTCTAATACTTATCATTAATGGTAAGGGTACAACAGGTACAACAAACTCTGGAACGTGTAACTACTTATCTGGGATTGAAGGCCAGGAATGGCCGAACTTTTTAGCGACGGTTAATGTGCAATTGACCACTCCGGAAACTTCGTGAGGCCTGGGTCCCAACTTGACACTGAGTAAAATGGCATCCATGTATTGTTCACGTCGTATTTTAGTAAGATTGTTTTCTGAAAAGCCCAATAACAAAGTTAATAGCTGCGTCCTGCATTGTCAAAAGATAAGATAAGGTTTTAAACGTGAAACTAACCTCTTGAAAAATTTCGGTTTTCTGCCACTAGTTTTTGCTCCTCTACATAACAGCCATTTTCTCAGCTGGGGACAATGCATCCTTTTAGATTGTCCTTTGGAAACCTTGCTTCCGTTATAACTTTTTCGAAGAAAACTGTCCGGATTCGAGTAGTGCTTTTGCACTGTTTCTGTCATGCCACCCAAATGATCCCAGTCATAAAATGACATTCGTCTTAGTCTTTCGAAGTTTCAGGAGTGGTCAGTCGATAAACCTCGTCATTGGCTTGTCTTGTGAATCTCATACAGTTCGCCCGCTGATATTGTAACTAGTACTTAAACAGTACTAAATGAAGGTTTATTCTTAATACTTAATGATTAGTTAAACCGTAACATAATACTTTATTTTGCCGAAATTGAACGTTCTTGTTACGACTACGATGTTTCGTAGTGAACATGGTGCTTGCTAACGGCAATGTAACAAACTATGGCCTAAGTTTACGCCTGCGTTTTTCTATTGGTGGTTTTAGATTAACAAATACCTGATAGTTTTTCGTGTTTGGAAACCGTGACCCAAACACGAGAAAAATTACGAGACACGAAAAAGCCTTTATACACATGATCCGCTCGCTGAGAGGTTTTTATTTTTTCGAACGTCAATCATCATCCCAACTGTTTGGATCACAAGATTCCAAAGCCAAAAAAAGTTTTTTTTTTGGTAGATGATACTCAAACATTCGTGAATAAGGTAATAACAAACGAAGATCATAAACTTCAAAACGTTTGGCGGAAAATTTCCGTGTTTAGATACTCCTTTCCAAAGCTCGGGTGCATAAACCCTCTACTTCTCTGTTCTCTTACGTTAACCTCTTGTAATTCAAGTAAGTAAAATAACAGTGGGAGTTGCACAAAGAAGCTTATCGTTCTCGAAAGTAAGTGATTTGCGGGATTTACGGTTTTACACATTGCACAAAAGTTTTACAGATAGAAGATCAGCCAAAATTCTCACGTACATCCACAGCACCTCGTTAGGACGCGTAAATTCACTTAAACTGTCAGTGGCTTACCGTGACCATTCTGACTGGGGGTGCACGTTCATAACCTGCTCGCTTTACCGACCAACTCAATTTTTTTTTATCAATTTACCCACCAATTTGTCATCGACTTACTGTCAAGTCACGTTTTGCCCTGCCAAATCTTTGTTTTACCAACCAATTTTCTAAAAAGTGTCAGGGGGACTGTCGCAATCTCGCTTTGCATCATTTTTTAGGAAATGTGAAGACTGAATTGAACCCACAACTTTGCACACTTCTGAGAACGATACGTTTGCTTATGCAACTCACATAAAAGTACCCTTGATCAATTAAAGCAGTTGCACTTCATAGAACACTTTTGTGTTTTGTGTTGATTTTGTGCAACCGGGCCCAGGTCCTAAGCCAGCAATACGAGGGTGGTCCGGTTGGCAAGTCATTCGGAGTGCATAAGGCGCAAAAAACATCTAAGGTGTTGGCGCATACTCTCCCAGGACATTGTTTTTTGATTTTCTGTTGCTCTGAAATGCTATTACCTACATTTTGCGGCTGGTTGTAACAAACTACATTGTTTAAACAGTAACAGACCATAATTTTATGGTCTATTTCATTGTACACGACCATAGGAGTAATTTTCCACTACTGTTTGAATATTACCTTTAACATAAATTTTTGATGGCATATATGTTATTGGCCAAATTATTAAACCATAAGAAAGGGAAATCCCATGGTATTAGCGTTGTTACTTCTCTTCTTTCTATCAAGTTTTAAAGACACTACACAAGTGTGACCGGAACACATCTTTTCATTCGCTATAGTGCAACGGCCAACTATAAAGAGCACTGACTGTGAGCTAAGCAGAGCACTGTAAATGACGTGAAATTTTCGTAAGGGCGGCAATGTAGTTTATTATTCTAAACTATTTTACGGAGATTTCAAATTGTTACATGTTTGTGGAAGTTGATCGTCCACGTTAGTGAAGTCTTGAGAAAGACTGTTGGTAGTAGTGACTGGCGTTTCGACAGCCTTAGCTGCGGTTATCTTCTGAGTCAAGTGAAGGCCGTCGAAACGTCAGTTACTTCCACCAACAGTCTTTCTCAAGGCCGTCGAAACGTCAGTTACTTCTACTAACAGTCTTTCTCAAGACTGCGCTAACCTGGACGATCAACTTTCACAAATATCAGTAACGTTTTTCCCAGGTTCAAACCGTTTACTTTACTTCAAATTGTGTTGAACATAACTACATTAATTTAGGAACCAAACCACATTTGCGTGGTAGATGAGGAGGAGGCCGTGCACCTGAAGTTTGAGTTGTAGCACTCATAACCACCAAAATTTTCCTCAGTCAGACCACCGCACGTACTATAGCCGTTCGGATACTGCCAATCACAAGCTGAATTTTGATTCCTACCCTTACTGGTGAACAGCATCCACCTTGACGTTTGTATCAAGGCCAGAGTACAATCAGTACACGATGTTCCACGAATGTTGAGATATTCTACTCTTATGCATCTCTCATTTACTGGAACTTGGTCAGCATTATAGGTCAGCATGTTCACCGCTCCATTATTGACCCTAAGATAATCAATTTGATCAGTTATCGACTGTGTATTGTGGTTACATGTTATTCTCCAGTGGGTTGTATCATTTTGTATGGTAGCCATGTGAGCTTTTGATAAACGATAATCATCCCAATTTGCCTCGTTTTCGTTCCTCGCGTTATCAAGAAGAAGTGGTGTCTTCCAGTAGTGCGGATTGTTCCCAAACGTATACGACATCACAAGGGTCCACACTTTGCCTGAGTCGATTGTGAAGTCACAGTAGGCTTTATAACTGGCACCAGTTCCGTCATATAAAGTGTACTTTCCTGATGGGAGGTTGGGGTCCATATTGTACAAGGCTCGACAACTTTTTGGAGTGTGTTGACAATCTTTTCCAGTAAAACCGGGCTGGCATTCGCAGCGGTATCGTCTTCCAGAACTCGGGCATTGCTCGACACATTTCCCGCCATGCAAACATGGGTTGCCATGATTGCAACATCTTACCGGCGTTGTACAAGCGCTTGTTGAGCCCTGAAATTGTGATAAGCGATTTACGGGAGTCCACCGAGTTTTAACTATAATCAGACTTACAATTTGTAAACTTACGTGCTGGTTACGCGAACGTTTCTTTAAAATCTGCCCGACGTGAGTGGAAAATACAACAGATCTTCAATGGCTCTTTTCGTGGTCAAAAAGAGAATTTTTAGTGAGTCCAGATTGGAGTATTCCATATACCAAGCCCCTTAGAAGTAATTTAGCTCCAATGGTTTATGTTAGGGGAAGGCTTGTGCGAGTTCAACATCCCCTCTCAACCAGTTGTGTAAGTACTCGACCTTTGGTCTCGGGCTCACACAACAGCTTTCGTGTTCTCCCAAACTCTTACTCGCGTTTGTGTCAGGCTATGCAAACATGGCGAAACAGTTTCTATTTGTTAATCAATAGTTTAATTTAATTTTGGCAAACATCACGCCAATATTTGTTCAGTATATCTAAACAACCGGGAGCTGACAACGAAAAATTTAAACTGGATTCTTCATTTATTCAGAGATTATTTTATAAATGAAAAGACAATATAGAAGCTCGATTTTTCAAATCATGAACACGTCAAGAGAAACATTTAGAAGTTTTAAAAGTTATTAATGAAATATGCTTTGTTATACCACGAAACAGCATTTCCGTGGGAAAAAAACAGGTACCTGTCAGTCAAAAGTGTATAACGGTGGGTATTAAGAAATGTTTCTTGTTAATTTTTGCAAAAAGTACAAAGAATTTTTGCAAAAATCTAGAAATGACGATATACTTGGTTTGGCAGGGTTTTTTTATGTATAATGGCAAGAACGTGTGGTGTGTCTGACATGATAATGTCTCATATACGTTATTGAAACACACTTGTTTTGCAACGAATGCACGATAAGTATACAAATCATTATTAAGTTAATATGAAATGGATAAACTTACTTCATTAGGATTCCATTGGGCCCAGGATACTTCAAAGTAGTTGCAATCCGATCTATCATTTAAGTTTATGTCAGCTTGACTGCCTGAGTTCAGTTGACAACTCTTCCCACAAACGTTGACAGACTTGCACTGGCAGTTTTCGGTGCATTTGGCAAAACACTGTAGCGATGTTTCTGCGGTAGTGTTGAGGATGCCAAGACCATCAAGACGCCTGCCAGCCACCCTTCCATTAGGGAATCGCACTTCGGCAACAAGATTACAGTTCTTTACACAGAAAATGCTGTTTATTTTGGTAAACAAGTATGCAATGAAGTACATCATTATCTTGGATTCCATAAACAAAGCCTGGAGGCAAATGCTTGAATCAAACGCAATCATTTAATGAATAAAATGATACAAAAAAGATTATTATTTACAGCTGAATTGAGTTGAGTTGTAAAAAACTGAGAAACAGTTTATTACATATGGTAAATTTTAATCTAAACAACTTATTTGCTTCTTCTTCAACCCGTGCAAAGTTTGTCTTCAACGTATTTTCACACCTGTGCAAAACACTTTTATTTATAGTTGCAGGGGCATCGGATTAGTTTAGTTTGTGTGCCTTAATTTAGCAGTACGGGGTAGCTATCTTTGGAGTACTAACTCTCGAACGGTCAACAAAACATTAGACAAGGGAAAATTCTGCCTAAACTTTTGGTGACGTTTCGTTGTTGTGCAACTAATAACGGACGCTAAAATGGACTTTTTTATCCCGACATTTTCCGCGGATTTCAAAATATTTGTTTCAAAACAAAATTTGACCAAAAATTTGGAGAAAAATGCAAAAGTTGGAGAAGAGCACCTGTGTTCCGGATATGCAGAACATAAAGTTTTAAAGGGTTATCGCATAATAGCGGGTCTAAGATACATTAAACGCCACTACCAATTGACGATTTAAAGAAATAAAGTACGACACAGACTCCGAAAATCGACATCTTATAAAGCTAAAATTTAAGTTATGAAGTTATCAAACAAGAAAACAGGGACGGGCTGAAACGTTAACCGTTTCAATGGCTTTGTTTCATAATTTAAATCTGTTCGGCCCGACTCCCCAAATATTCGTCATCAGTGAATTTAGGCTCGAAACTAAGCTTTTCCATATCTGCATAAAAAAATTCAGTCGGAAAAGTGCTTTTAGCCAGTGCAAAAGCATCCTGACGACGACTAGTTGGAACAACCTTGTAACAGCTTATTTGCGTGTAGACCATCAGTAGCGAAACCTGCCAATTTTCAAAGAGATTGAAAAGACATGCAGTGTCACTGTAATCGTGTGTTTTACGTCGCTGCGAAACGAAAAAAAAGCTCAGCAAACTACATTAGCTTGCGTAAACCAACACCCGATTCTTGAACTGCAACCAACATATCAAAATAAAGAATTAATGTATTGTTGTTGCTTTTAAATATTGTTTGTCCGACTAGTCGGTCTCTACTATAATAATTGGACAACTTGCAGTCTATTTGTTTGTGAGTAGATTGTCAACTCGGGCTTCGTCCTCACTGACTATCATACACATAAAAAACTCGCCCTTGTCTGGGTCTAATTGTTAGTTGAAGTAACATTAACCAGCTAAAAGTAACTTATTTCTAAACTCTCGTGTACTGTTTTCCTTTGATAATTCCGGACTAAGAATAAAGGAAGAAAATGGTAATTGTGTTATTTTAGACCCACCTCTATTAAAGTATAGACATCCATGATTACTCCGCTTTTTCTACTTTAAAGTTCAGAAAACGTATGACAACTAACTTGTAACCTTACTTCCAACAGACAGACCGTTTTTTTTCTTTATTCATCGTTTTTTCCCATTCACTGTTTCCCCGTTCATACTGTTTTCCTTTACAGAAGCCCATGAGAATATACTTTAATTACCTTCAATCCTGGAGTTGTAGCTTCTTTGCTTTAAACTCGCTCTTTTCTGCAATTAAGTAAAACTCATTTAAAGTCAAGACATCTAATTACATTGATATACACGTACACACAGGTAATTTGCGGTCACTGTATATTAAATTCAGTTAGCAGCGCCTAGGCGAAAGAAAAGCATTATTAGATTCCAATGACCTTGAAATTTTTACTATTTGAGAGCTTCTAGTTTAAATTAGCATATCTTTTTTTTCCTTGTAATCATTAATAATTATTATTGTAAAGAGTTTTCATTAAAAATATGTGCTTAGCAAGGTGTCTGACAACAAATGCCGTTGCCAGAGTAATGGCTTTTGGGATAATTAGAATTGAATGAATTCATGTGCGATATAAAAATAGATTGATAAAATGGCGGTTCATGCTTTAAAACAATCGAAAATATAACATGGTATACAATAGCAACATCAACGAATTAAAAAAGGATAGAATAGTACAAAGATAAGGTTAACTCTAAACGATGCTAAATCCACCCCATTTTGATCTTATTTAGTATAATTTCAAGTCAATACAAACGGCGTTCTTGGTTCGTCAATATATCATGTCATTCTAGAGATATCGAAGTGAAGTATGGCAGATGGCCCAGATGTACAAATTAGTTGAACAGAAATTATAGTCTTTGTTTTTAAGTGTTAAAGATTAATCAACTCAAACTATCCGACGATTGTGTTCACTGCAGGATTGTCTGTAGTGCATTATTTGTTTTAACGCAACCGAGGTTTTCATTCTTCGTTGAAACATTTGCGTGTCTTATCTGTTATCTGGCAACAGGTGCCAATCATTTGGTTTCAGAACACAAGTAGTTTTCAAATTTGTTAATGTAAATACAACTAATTAAAGTTCCACAGTGATGGCAAAAAGAATCATCCACCCCATTTTGATCTTATTTAGTATAATTTCAAGTCAATACAAACGGCGTTCTTGGTTCGTCAATATATCATGTCATTCTAGAAATATCGAAGTGAAGTATGGCAGATGGCCCAGATTCCCCGGGTCTTGTTACATCCAGGGCAATCTGAATGTTTTGAATTTAAAACAAATAAAAAAAGCAAAACTGCTAAATAAAAGGCCCTTATAGATTGTGCTCGGCAACTTTTTAGCAACTTTTGGAGTTTTGAGCAACTTTTACCCTTCGAGCAACCTCAAACAACTTTTACTTTCCATGAGCAACTTTTAAGCGCCAAATGAAGATTTAGAGATGTAAATAGATTAAATAAAATTTTTAGTTTATTTAGAGGACAATAAAAATGCTGTAGACGATTGTTGATTGTTGATGTGCGCCCACGAATACTATCAGACAACAGTTATTAATTTAAAAACGCCTGCGAACAACGCTCTAAATTTCCAGCGGTTATTCAATAATAGCTGGTTGCTGGAGCCGCCATTTTTGTTCTTTTATTTCATCCATGGCAGGACTGGAAAGAAAGGAATCCGGCACTTCCTCTGAAAGTGAAGAAATTCAAGAAACTGAGGTGAATGATCCAATATCGGTAGCCACGAATGCCGGAGCAAATCTAAGTGTTCCAAAAAGTTCTTCAATTTCTCGTAAGCGAAAAATTCATGTCAACCAAGGCAAATACAAAGGAAGGAAAAAACGGTACACGTGCCACCAAAGGAACAAGTACTTGGGGTCGCTTGAAGGAATATCAAAATCAACATTTTGTAGTGGTGAGTGCAAATCTCCGTTGTAGTGAGACCCTTTCCTTGAAGAAAAGTTCAATTGACAAACACATCAAGTCAAGCAAGCATACTAAACAAATTTCTCGTATTTCGAGAGATAAGAAAGAGAACCAGTCAATCATAGAATGTTTGCAAAGGCTTGACAAGCAAGATCAGCCCAGTGGGTCGACTTTACGACAAGAAATGCGATTGTTCGATTTGAGGTAGTTCAGTGTCTTCTTTCTGGGAGAATTCCTCTATCAATAGCTGACATTTTTCGCCCAATCTTGGAGAAGTATGGTCACAGATTAACAAGCAACACCGACTTTGCTAACCTTATTCCAGCAGAACTGGAAAAAGAACAGGAAAAAATCAAGAATGAGCTCAAGGATGTAGAAGAAGTTTCTATCATCTTTGAAGGAACTGCCCGATTGGATGAGGCCCTCGCTATTATAATTCGTATGTACAGGAACACTAAAAACTTACACAGCGCCTCACACGACTGTAAGTACTTGCAAAGGCACTAAAGGGAGACGAGCTGGCTCAAATGTTGATGTCTTGCCTTGCTGTTGATCGTAAATTTTGTCCCAACATGATAATTGGTGGAATGAGGGATGGCGCTTCAGCTAATGGAGCTGCCTTGCGCCAACTGAAATTTTTTATCCCAATCTAGTGGACATTGTGTGTTTTTCGACTATTGACAATTTGGTGACCATTTTGAGTTTAGAATCCTCGATTCATTTACACAACATTGGATTAGTCTATTTGCGCATAGCTGCAATGCTCGTCTTCTTTGGAAGGAGAAAACAGGCTAGTCCATGCGTTCCCATAGTGCTACTAGATGGTGGATCAAATGGGAAATTCTTCAACAAGTTCTACTTTAAAGTCTTACGAAATTTTTGCTGATCAAACTGTGGAACGTCATGGACTCAGAAAAAGACTCAGTTTGACCAGTAAAAATTTTCCAGGAGTTTAATAGTATCAAACTGCAACTCAAAATTCAAAATTGACATCCAGCTGGAGATTTGCCGACATCTAACGGCTTGCAGTCCAGCAAGTCATCGCCGACTGGCTCGTCCCAGTTTTAAATACTGACAGTAACCTTGCCGTGCCGTTTGAGTTCTAGTGGCTCAATGGTTGGGGCGCCTGGCTAGCATTCAGAAGGTTGCGGGTTCGAGTCCCGTCTGGAACTCGGAGTTTTCTGAGTCCTTGGCGTTCCACAGCTTGAACTGCAACTCAAAATTGAAAAAGTTCTACTTTACTTTGGATTTGTAGAGCCTTTTCTAAGAGAAAATGAGGCAATGTCCAAGGCAAATCGGCAACACTTTCTGGAAATCTTTGACAATCACCAGGATGCCCAAGACCTACATTTGGAGCTTGCTGCAGTTATTGATACTGGAGTCCATTTCGTTAGTGCGACGTACTACCTGGAAGGTGACGGGCCATTATTATTTTCGTCCTATGAGCACCTCTCTGCAGTTTCACATGGTGTGGCTGATGAACATTATCCTAATACCAAAGCAGTTGCTCGTCAAAATGTTGATGGAAATGATGCGATGTACCAACAGCTAATGACTCAAGCAAAAGCCTGTATTCAACCAGGGCTTCATTTCTACCAACAGAAGTTCAGTGAATAATTTCGCAGTATAGTCTGTGCTTTCAAGATTGCACGACTCTGTTGTCCTTTGCAAGTACAAAATCTAAATCCAACATCTGCCTCCTTGGAAGAATTCAGTGACTTCCCATTTCTCGACAACGACAACATGATTGCTAACTTAGCCCGATAGCTGTCTGAATATCTTGCTGCAGCTGATGGTGTAGCAATGACGAATGACGATGACAAGTTGGCATGGTGGGCAGCCGACAGTGAGGCTCTTCCCAACTGGTCAGCTCTGGTTAAGAAGCTGTTGCTTCTACAACCAAGTTAAGCTTCTGCCGAAAGAGCTTTCAGCCTTATGAACAATGCATTCAACGCCCAGCAATAGTCTGCTCTTGAAGACTACCTTGAGGCCTCGGTTATGATAAGGTACAATAGTGTCAAGAGGCAGTAAGCAGTGCCAAGTGGCTGAAAACTGATATACTGTTATAAACTACAAGAGATTATTTAGAACATATTGAGCTTATTGAACAGTAATAGTGCCAGTCTGCCGAATATTCACTATTAATACTTTGAAATTATGTTGTATTGCTAATACTCGAAGTTAAGCTTATGTTGTATTGCTTATCCATAAAAAAATCGCTGCCTATAGCTAGCAACTTGTTGAAATTTGGGAGCAACTTTTTCAATTTTTGGCAACTTTTGAGCAACTTTTACTCAATTTAGTAGCACGATCTATAAAGGCCTAACAAGGAGAGGGACAGACGTGCCATTTTGTAGGTTTTAATTGAAATTCCAGGCACGTAATGATCGAAAGCGCACACCTTGTCCTGGCGAATTTTTTCCAGAATTATGCTTGCAATTTTGGGTTATAGTCGTTCAAGTTATCCAACTGCATTTTTTTAGGTTTGTTAGTTTGTTAACTCAGTTAGCCAATCAATGATCAGAGGTTTAAACATGGACTGAAATGACGCCGACAATTTACGACTGCCAGGGGTCGAAGCTCAGACGTCAGTTTGGCGGATGGGAGTAAGTATTAGCCAATGTTGTTCGAGGACACACACTGACCTATACATAACTGGACTCCGGATGAACCTCTGGAAAATGGCATCAAAAGTCCGACATCTTGGTAGGGTCATAAGCTATCCTCAACCAGTCACAAGTAAGATGTGTTTCATGAGATGGAAAAGGAGCATGGGACCAAACTCGAGAGAAAAGCAAGTTTAGTGAGTTGACAACGCTTTAAATATTAAAAACTTTTGTCAGTAAATCGAAAATTTGACTAAGTTTGGACATCTGTCACAAGTTTCCCCTCGGAAGATGATTCTGAATGATTTTTCAGTAGAATTACTCGTCGGAAATCCTTGGATGGCTCACCAAGATGGCGCCGGATAATTAAAGACACTTTTGGAAAAACAAAAGTATCAGAGATCCGCACTCCAGTTATATAGATGTTAGTGAGGATACATAATATTCAAGAAGTAAAAGAATCGTCTTGGCTAAAGGGTATCCACACTGAGCAGGTTTCAAGAGGGCCGTAAGTCCAACAACGCCGATAAAAAAGTAAATACCAAAACCATCCTATTCCAAACTCTAACCCTAACCCTAACCGTAACCCTAACCTTAACCCTAAACCTAGTCGAAAACCTAACCCTAAAACTAGCCTTAATAACTGCCGCTATCATTAAACTCCTTATCACGGATACACGTTACTTACGACCGTGAAGGTATCAAGCTACTGTAGCATTTCAACTCGGATGAAGAACATTGTGAAGATTGGTAAGTATTTTGAGCATGTATGGCAGTGGTAACATTCTTCGAACAAAACCGCGATGAACCTGCTCACAAATTCCAGGTTACAGCTTTCAACAACATCGTGCAGCGGCCAGCAGTCAAATGCTCTTTCGTTGACTCGTTGGAAACCATTTCAGCTAAAAATTTTATCAACAAAATTGAAAATTGTATGTGACATGCACTTTGCTAAAGAAGATCAATGAGTTTGCATAAACCGTCACTAGTCATATATGTCGTCATCAGTATAATTTTTTGCTTTGTACATTATAAACTTTTTGAATACTGCGTCGGCACAATATTTACCCTTATACTAAAGCCATGGGGCCTTTGCAGTAAGTCCCGTTACAAGTTGTGTATGTCTATGGCACAAGGACAACTATATCAAGCGTTACAACGCGTTACAGCATTCATTAGAGCTATTATTCTTAATTAACAAAAATCTGTAATGCCTTCACTAAATATTAAACAACTTAAAAATTGTCTGCCGCTTGTTTCTGTTGCTATTCACACAGTGTCACGGTAAACATACATAAATCAGGTGACACCAAACGTTTGAACAGAATGTCCCACGTGATTTCTCCAGCAATTGCATTCAACTGCTGGTCTGCAAATAAATTTAGTAAAATATAACTACAAGGTCTACTTGCTATAGGTTTTCTCGTTCATATTTTGCAGAACCAGAACAATATTATGCGACAAAATATCCGTCAGCCAGCTTTTAATCGATACACGTATGCCTATAAATATACCTATTTTATCAAAGTATGCGCTGTGTGGCACCCAGTCCCCCAGAACCTACACCACCGCCAACATGCATATACGGATGCAATCATGTACACAAAACCACCACATAACTGTAAACACATTTTTATATGAATTATAAACATGCAGTATATATTGCAAACAAATACCCATCATAGACATACCAAGCAAATACGCACAGATACATGTATGCCCAAGCGTACCTATTTTTCACTTTGTTGTTTTTGACGACTTGGTTTTCAGAAGTTTATTGGCTGGGAAGATGATGATTGGTATGCGCCAAACAATGTGTGCAGGTGCCACAGGAATGAATGAGCTCCAGGGATGAGTAACCCTAGATCACTTATCCCTAGTGATGAATGACCTCCTCAGGGGTCAATGATCCATATGGGAAACTGATACTTATCTTTACCCAATTGTATACCTTAATCCAAACCTTAATCCTGAATATAATCCTAAAATTAATCCTAACCCTGGTCCCAACCCTTGGATATCTAAAACGGCCTGTTGGGGGTTGGTGCCTGTAAGTCACTGATAACTGAGTTTTAGATGACAGGGGGTTACTCAGCCCACCGGTCACTCACTCCGTGACGCCGGCACAAAAAAGGCAACAACTTCAAGGCTCAGATGCTACTGCCACATCTGTTTAGTCTTACTCTGTTGTAGAGTCCTTTTACTCCAATTTGCAGGCTGCTTGTCGGCATAAACGTTTTATCGCGTTCGTTCCCGCTGCCAAGAATAACACTTTAACCGAAAGTATTGAAACTAGAACAAACACCTGATAAATTATTTTTTATTGCCATATTAAAGTTATTGAATTGGTATGTTCAACTTTCAAAATTTTCCGCTCAAATTCTTACCTTTGAAGCGTAATTAAACGCACTAAAATATTTGTTGCTAAAACAACTTCCAGATAGTAATATTTACACTTTTTTCACGTTTTCCCAAGCTCTAATATAGTGTGGTTAGTCATGCTCTTTCACTAAAAGCGATCGTCTGATTCGTGCAAATAGTGTACGTGCAAAAAGTACGTATGAGAACAAATATGTCAACAACAGTACGATGGTGTGCACTGCAATAGACATGACATATCCATTTGTATAAAACAAAACATATTCCCAATAAAAACATTTTGTAAAAATCAAGATATGAGCCAGTAAACAAGAGAATGTTCGAATTTATTACAAATTCATCATCAGACCAAGTGACTACAATTAAGTAACAGCGATCATTTTATATTTACAGTTGAGTGATGACATTATTAGAAAGGAAGCTAGATCTATTTACATCTCAGATTGGCAACGTGATTAATTAACAGAGTGTGAGAGGTGAGAAGAGAGTGGTGAAAAGAGTTATTGAATTATTGAAGAATTAGTTATTGTATTGTTATTATTAGTTATTGTATTATTATTATATTATATTAATTAATTAGTTATTAAATAATTGAAGAATTAATGAAATTATCGGCTGGCTATGGTTTTTATATCCATTTGTTTTCCTCTCATTTAAGCATCTATCTGTTGATAACAAGCCTCCGATTTCATAAGTTTATGTTAGTCTAATCGCACAGTCCACGGAACAGATTATATTCATGCTATACAATGCTGACAATTATAGTTTTCGTATCGTGTTCTGGGAAATCGCACGACAATACGTGGAAACGCATGCGCAAAGCACAAGGTATGTCAGGTATGTCATACCATAGCGAACTATTTGAAGCTGAAACCGAAACCCTTAGTCTGATCAGTCTATGCAAAATGGTTGATCTAACGCTGATGTTTTCGATATTACTGTGTTCAGTTCCAGCTTTGTCCAAAAAAGATGGAAACAATGGTTATCAAAAGATAAACTCATCGACGACGTTGCAGAATATTTCTGACTTTGGAACAGCCGGAAACGAATCCATTCACCGCGAACAAGGTACGTGTAACGTAACACTCGATCAGTTCACTATACTGGACTTCTCAGATTTCATGTCCCGAGAGTCACGGGTAAGTCTTGTCAGACTTCAGTGGCCTGTTGTTGGTTCCACAAAGACAAATTCGACAGCCACATACATCCTGAGGGATACCGAGTGGCTTTGGGTAGATAACCATGCCGGTCAAGTTATACTGTCGATGCTGTCTGATGATTCGCTCGAACGTCTTTCCCGCTATTCCTTTGGAACACTTACAGTTGATGTCAAAACGTTTGCTATGGAGATTCACGAGTATCCTGCGGGATGTCTGTTGTTCATGAATAAAACGGCGGCGGCTTTGCTGATTACCAAAGTTTTGTTGAAAAATCTGGCTAACGAACACGTAGTGCGGGATTTATGCTATGGTTTTCCAAAAGAGTATCCACATCTACAAACCAGAGGTCGAACTTACTATTGTTGCAAAAACGTGAAAGTACATCAGCAAACTCAGCTCTTTTGTAGACAAAATCCCTACCGGAGCGGATCACTAGCTACGATTGGGTTGCCGTATATAGTTGCTCTTAACTTTATGGTTCTTATTCCACTGTTTATTTATCGAAAGACTGAATCAGAGAATGAAGAGAATTTTCTGAAGACGACACATCATCCTATGGCAATATCTTCGATTTTGTTAAAGGTTCTTTGGAAAGGTTTTGGGCAGTGGAGGTCCTTCTTTAGACGTAGCGCTTTTTCGATAATATCATTTTTAACTTTTTGTTATTTTGAGGGACAGTGTTATTCGTTAGCTGCTCCTTGGAATTTTATTTTGCTCGTGTTAAGTATTCTTTTCTCAATATCAGCCTTCTGGTCGTACCATTTACCTACTTTTAATAAAGGAATTGTTAGATTGTATGGCATAATAAGTCCGCTTTTCTTTATATCATCAGCCCCGAAAATGCCAAATACTTATGCTGGTATGGTTGAAATTATTACATCACATTTTTCCATCGAGTACTCGAGCCGTTTTTTTAACAAAACCAACGAGAAACTAAAAAGCTGTTTTTGCATTCGAAGTAACGGTGATACGGAAACAGTCGCCATCAGTTGTCATCAGAACTTTTTATCATTCTTGTTCGCCCTGATATTAACCGCGATAAACTTTATTTTTCAGTCTTGTTTGCGTTTTTTAATTATCCCGTTGGTTGCATCTTATTTTATCTTTAATGCGTTGTATTACCTGTTTGGGGGTATTATTCAGTTTAACGGAATACTCACCACGAGGAATTTTTTTGATTTTGTCGTAAGAACTACAGTCACAAGTTATACATTGGTATTATTATCATCATCATCACGGGCGGTCAGTTATGCTTTCATTGGAATAGTAATCAATTACGAATACTTCACACCTTATATCTCAGTTTTTTCCGTGATAATGCTTTATGCTTGGAGCTTCTGGTCTACTTTGGAAGACGAATATTTCAATTTAAAACTGTTACTTTATAATATTTGTAAAAGAAAATATCAGCCCAAATCAAA